>JAVCKW010039971.1:0-14955 GCA_034780715.1 Peltospira delicata | reverse complement strand
CCGCTTGAATTCTTACTTGCCAACTACTACTATCTTGACTTTTTAAAGCTATATGTCCAACTTCCTTATTGGTTGTATATCTGATATAGCCATTTTCTAAAGCGTATGTAAAAGTTTTACTTTTTTGTTCAATAACTGCACCATTTTGAACTTTGATTTTCCTACCTGACATAACACCATTTGAAAAAGACATTTTTTCATAAACTGTATAATTTTGACCAGATGGTGTATATGTGTCATAAAAAGTTTTTCCATCCAACATAGCTTGTGTAATGGCTATATGGTTATCATTTGCACTACCATCCGAAGAGCCACCACTTTGCAAAGTATTCATATAAGCCTCTGCTTTTACTTTGTCATAGTAAAATCTATAAGTATCTTTTTTTTCACCACTTTCATAATAGTCCATCACTACATAATCACTTGTTTGTGAAACCTTTTGATACTTTCTATTTGCACCTTGAAAGTTATATAAGAGATTATTTCCATCAACAGTTATATTGATCGTTACAGGAGTATTTCCAGCCTCATCTTTACTACCTACAAATGAGTTCATATTAGAATCAAATTTAAATGTAGTTATATTAGCTTTGCCATCATTAACATCTGGTTTGTATAGTGTCTTACCTGCCAACAACTCCTTAACCACACTCTTTTGAGAGTTTTTAACATGCTCCATAGCTTTCTCTTTGGTTACAACTTTACCTTTAAAATCACTCACACTATTTTTTACATCATTGACTATATTTGTCAAGTTATCATCTGTTGGAACTGTTGTATGGTTTTTTAGAGCATCTTTTAAAACCTTTAATACTTCTGGTTTTATATCGATACCGTTTGATACATTCCCATCACTATCTATCGATTGTAAAAATGCCGCAACTTCAGGTTTATCCTCTACTATCTTTACTTTATCAGATAATTTTTCAGCTTTTACCTCTCTAAGCTTCACTCCTGCTACACTAAATGTACAATCTTTCCCTTTTTCAAAAGTGAACTTTCCATCTTTATCAGTGACGCCACTCTCTTTACCGCACTTATAAGCCACTCCTGCAACTGCTGAGTCTATGTAGTAACCAATTGCAATATCGTTTGCTGATGGAGGTTTTCCGCCACCACCATTACTACTTCCATCTTTTGTTGCTCCACTACTTCCTCCGCATCCTGCGAAAATTATCCCTGCTAGTGCAATAGAAAAAATGATGTTTTTGTTCATAGCTTATCCTTAATTTAATATATTAATTTTACCCCCCCAAGATTAAAATATCCTTAATTTTGATGAAATATATTGAAGTTTTTAGGTGTGTCATCAACTAAACAAAAACAAATCAAACTTAAAAAAAAATGTTGATATTTTTAAACAAATAGCTTATAAAGAGGAAAAGACTAAAATATTCCTATTTTAATAGATTATTAGGAGTTTTTATGAATATTTCGTCATTTGAAGAGAAGTTTTTTGATTTGATTGATAAGTTACCATTTGATTTATCTTTATATCACCCTCTTGCTGTACATTTTGCAGTAGCTGTACCGTTTTTGGCTTTTTTGTTTCAATGGACTTCTATTATAAATTCTGAAAAGAACTATCAGGGTACTGCCATTTCACTCTTTGTCTTTGGGGCATTTTTTATATTTTTGGCATTTTTTACAGGTCTTGCAGCTTCTGCAGATGTTAAGCCAGAACTTAGTATCCAAGGGCAAGATTTACTCGATAGACATAAACTTACAGGTTTATATCTATTTTTAGCTTTTGGATTTTTATTTTTTGCAAAGATGTTTTCCGGTATCACTAAAAGTGATGTTGCTAAGTATTTTATTTCGATTATACTTTTTGGTGCGTTGATAGCTTTAGCTTATCAGGTACAATCAGGACATAGTTTAGTTTTTGATTATAGTGCTGGTGTTGGTATGACTTATGTTCATTAACACAATCTCTTCACAATTTATTGCTACATTTTAGTTAAATAAATTTAAGGAGAGAGTTATGAAAGTAAAATTACTTTTATCTGCTTTAATAGCTTCATTTTTGATTAGTGGCTGTGAGGTGGCTGCAATAGACCAGATAAGTCATGATGGAAGATTGACCAAACATGATGTAACTTTAGTTGCAAGTCAAACTCTAAGTTCATACATGAATCCAAACTATTATAGAACTTATAACAACCAATACTATTATGATTATGATGATGTTATCGTAGAGGATAGTTATATAGGTGAAGTTTCACTTGTTACAGAGGAGATTTTTTACGGATATCCATCAAGTCATCCATATCGTGGAAATTTAAAAATAGTAAACGATGATGTAACTATATACCTAGATGTCATTGATGATGTATATGTGGATGTAACAGTTGTTGATAGTTATGATCCGCTATATGATTTGACATATATAACAACTTGGGAAGCTTTGGGCTTTTAGTTTCTTTTGTTATAATCTCACTATTAATTTAGGAGGTAAAAGTGCGATACATTTTGATTGTTGTGATTGCACTTTTGCCGTTAACTCTAGACGCTCTTGTCATGAAAAAACTATCATTTAAAAACAATAAAAACTTTGATGATGCCATACTTTACAGTGCACTGGGCTTAAAAACTCCAGCTTTTTATCAATTTTGGAAAGATAAAGAGCCAAAAGTAAATGAGAAGATTATTCCATCACTTCAAGAAGCGTTGGAGTATTTTTACAAATCAGAAGGTTACTACCATGCAAAGATAGAAAAAGATGAGACAAATTCAACTATTGTTTTTAAAATCGATGCTAATGAAGCTGTATATATCAAAGAGATAAAGATAGATGGTGACAAAAAACTCAAAGATATTATAAGTTTTAAAAAAGGTTCAAAATTTCGCTCACTAGAGTTTGGACAGATAAAAAAAGATATTAAAGCTACTATGTTAAAAAAAGGGTATTGTAACTATAACCTTGATGCAAAAGCTCGTATAGATATAGAGAAAAATATCGCCTTTTTAAGTTATAAACTTCAAAAAAATCCTATTTGTAAATTTGGGAAAATAACCATCAATTCACCTAAAAATATCGATAAAAACATCATAAAATCAAGGCTACTTTTCAAAGAGGGAGATAACTATAGCCTCGAAAAAGTAAATAGAAGTTACTCCATGGTATCTGGTCTTGAAGCATTTGATGAAGTTATGCTTCATATAGACAAAAAAAATGATTTAGTTAATATCGGATTAAATCTTAACGAAAAAAGGAAAAAAACAAGAGTAGAGTTAGGTGTTGGCTATGAGACAGATATAGGTCCTCGCGGAATTTTAAGATATGAGAAGAGAAACTTTATTGGAAATGCTAAAAAAATCGCTTTTGATTTAAAATATTCAAATAAAGAAAAACATTTGACAAATACTATATATTGGCCAGCATTTTTAAGAGTACCAATAAAAGGCTACTACTATCTTGATTTAAAAAATGATTTTACATTTTCTGAAATATCTTTTGAAAATTTTACTGAGAAAAAAATATCAAATTATATACATCTTCTAAAAGATTATGATTGGTATTCAGTAGATTTTGGATTGGGTTATGAGCGTATTAATATTAAAAAAACAGGAGAGATGTGTGGTATAACTGAAGGTAACTTTAACCTTCTATTTCCATTTGGCAAAATAAATATAGATTTAAGAGATTCAAAGATAAATCCAAGAAATGGTCTATATTTTAGTCAATATATCGAAAGTGGTTTAGATACACTCTCAAATAGTAGTACCTACATAAAATCTGAAACAGAAGCAAGAGCCATCAAAACTATCAACCTTTTTACATTTGCACTAAAGGGAAAAATTGGACTTATTAAAGAGTATGCAAAAGAGTTACCAGAGTCAAAACTACTATTTGCAGGTGGAGCTTTTAGTAATCGTGGTTACAGTTATAACTCATTAGGTGCTTTTGATGCAAATTGTAGTGAGGTAGGTGGTAAAACACTCATAGATACAACCATAGAGATAAGTCATCCATTATATAAAAAGTTAGATGGTGCTCTCTTTTTAGACTCCACTTTGATAAGTAAAAATTCTCTACATTTTAGTATAGATTTTATACACTCTGTAGGCTTAGGAGTACGGTACAACACGCCTATAGGTCCAGTTAAACTTGATTTTGGCATGGATGTTGATAAACATTCACAATATGCTATCCATTTTCAGATTGGACAATCGTTTTGAAGAAAAAAACTATACATCTCTTAGGATTTATAGAGTTTTTGATACTCATCACAACACTACTCTTTTTTGTCTTATCTTCAAAAGATACAATGGACTATCTTGCTTTAAAAGTTGCAACAAAGTTTCATGTATCGTATGATACGCTAGAAGGAAATCTTTTAAAAAATATCACTTTAAAAAATATAAAATATAAAGATAAAGTTTTAGCTACAAATGCACATGTAGATGTAAACTTTAAAGCTCTTTTTAAGGCTGATTTAAAAATTGATGATATTACTCTTGAAAATGTCGACTTAGCTGTACTTGAAGAGATGATAAAAGATCAAAATAGTGGCAAAAAAAAGAGAAAACTAAAATCAATACCGACTATTGAGATAAGCTCCCTCTTCTTCTCTACCGTAGGGTACCACAACCATGGGATAAGCATCGATAAGATAAAACTAATAGCAAACGATGTAAAAGGAGACTTAACACAGCTCGATGTTGGAAGTTTCTCTTTTTATACACAAAGTGATCATACAAATATCACTGCAGATGGAAAAGTTCATAAAAAAGTTATAGATTTTAACCACTTATGGATAACAGATATAGATATAGAAAAAATTATCCAATTTTATAAGGATAATTTATCTAAAAAAGATAACAATAAAACAAAAAGTAGTGATACAAAATGGGTAAAAAATCTCATAAAAGCTATAAAAATCGACAATTTTAAAACTGATATAAAGAGATATGACTATAAAAAGTATAAGATAGAAAATTTTACGATAAAAGCAACAAATCTATACAGTGATTTAAAATCCATAACAGCAGATACATCCATAGAAGCATCAACAAACATGTGGGAACTACTTTTAGATGGTAAGCTTCAAAACGATACCTTTGTCAGTGATGCGAAGGTTTTACTAGATGATGCTTATTTTAAAAAATTTGTCCCATTTTTTGATTTTAATAAAATAGAACCTATAAAAATCAAACTATATGTAGATAAAAAAGGGTTAAAAGCTGATGGTGTTTTAAAAACATCAAATCTTTTGATAGATAACTTAAAATATCTAGATTTATCAGTACCCAAAGTAGTAGCCCACGCAGAGCTAAAATTTAAACCTATTGATTTAGTTGTCAACTTGACAGGAGATTTACAAGCTCACCACTGTAAAAATATAAAGTTAAATTCTAAACTTTACTACGATAAAAAGCATAAATTTAGATATAAAGGAAAACTATTTTTAAAAGAGCTAAGAAACTTAGATAAAAATATAGTAGATATTATGCGTGATACTAAGGTTGATTTTCATGGCAATAGCAAACATATATTAGCAACACTAAAAAATAAAAACTTACAAGCTGATTATAACTCAACTATATACAAAAGAGGAGTTTTAAGTATTAGTTCAAATCCTTTAAATTTATCTACTTATATCTCTACATTACCAAAAGAGATAGAGGCTAGAGTTGATGCTCGTATTCCTATAGATTTTAAAAATTTAAAAAAATTTGATAGTGATATCATTGTCAACTCAAATGCATTTAATATAGGTGGTAAAATCATATATGACAACGGTTTTAAATTTTTACTACACTCAAAACTACCAAAAGAATCCATACTTAAAAGTTATGACAAAAATATAAAGCTAAAAAAATTATTTCCATTTGATTTAAAAGCAACACTTGTAGATAATCTTTTAAAAAGTAATACAGATAAAAATGATTTAAATTTAAATTTTGATTACAATACAAGAACAAAAGATCTCGATTTAAAATTAAAATTAGCCTCAGATAGTATCACATTGTTTGGAAACACAAAAACAGGACTTGAGTTAAAAGCTTCTACAAACTCACTAAAAGTATTTCAAGAGAAATTGTCAAAATATTATCTTTTTAAAAAACAGCCACTAGATGGAGCAGTATCAGTAAAGGGAGTTATAAGAGAAAATAGATCTACATTTGATATAAATAGCAGATGGCTTGTATATGAATATACAACAAACAAATTTGCTTTTGCTGAAAAGATAAAAGCAAAACTAATAAAACAAGATAACAACTACAATATACCAAACTACTCATTTAGCACATATCTTGACTATGATAGACTCTTTTTTGCAAATAAAAATTCAAAGTTTATATACAAAAATAATAAAATTATATTACAAAAGATTTGGATAAATAATCAAGCAGTTGCTACTGGGAACTATGATATTAAAAAAGGTAGTGGGGTTATAAATTTAAACGCCAAAAAGTACCACTATGACGATAAAGAGGGAGAAATATATGCAGATATTGCCCTGCAAAGTATATTAACAAAGCAAAGAACAAAAATATGGGGTGGAATAAATCTATACAAATCAACCATAACTTATAAAGCTAAAAAGGATTATTATGTACAAGATGACGATATTATAATCATCCAAGAACAAAAAGAGAAATTGAGTCAAAAGAGTAAAGATACCTTGGTTATAGATATATCATTATTCTCTAAAGAACCTATTCGTTATAAAACAGATGATACAGATGTACTATTAGATGTTGATTTAAAATTTTGGAAAGAACAATCAAAAAAACTAGAACTTTTAGGCATAGCAAAACTACTTGAGGGCGAGCACTATGAAGCTAAAAAGAAATTTATAGTAAAAGATGGAGAGATTTTATTTGCAGGAGCCATCACAAATCCATTTTTAAATATTAATCTTTCTCATTTTAATGATCCTTATGATATCGCTATCAATATAAATGGTCTTTTAGATTCTCCTATCATAAACTTTAGTTCATCTCCATATCTTTCACAAAGTGATATACTTTCAATTTTACTATTTGATTCTACTACTGAAGATTTATTTAGCTCAAAAGGTGACTCTTCAAAAGCAGCACTATCGATGTTTGGAAATACTTTTGCAAAAGAGTTAGTTGCAAATTTTGGAATAAAATTAGATAAATTAGTGCTATCAACAACTGAAGATGGAGGATTTGGTTTAGAGGTTGGAAAAAAGATTTCCAAAAAAATGACCATCTTATATATCAATGATATAGTTCAAACTATTAAAGTAAAATATCAAAACTCAAAAAGATTTGAAACAGATATAACAGTTAGTCCAGATACAAGTGGTATAGATTTTATCTACAAAAATGAATACTAAAATACCTGTTCTGGATACTTCTCTTCAAATGCATTACCGCTAAACGCCTCTTTTTTAGCTTTGGCTTCATCTAAAGCCTTCAATATCTCCTGATGTAAGTTTTGTCTATCCTCTTCTAAGTATTGGCTAACTTTATCTATCAAATCATTTGTAGCTGAAAGTTGTTGAGTTAAAATATCTTGATGCTGTAATGCAACAAAAGAGTCATCACTTAAATTGACATCAGTAGAAAAGATATCATCCCCTAAAATTGTCATAGACTTATGGTTTAACTTTGAAATATTCTCTTGAACCTCTTTTATATGTGCCAATGCTTGTATCAGTGCTTCTGTATGCATACTGAGAAATCTCCATTTATTTAATATATAAATAATATCGGAGTTTTTCAAATCAACTTTAATTTATACTAGGAGGATAATCACAAATACTTTTATTTACATCAAATACAAATAAGAGTTTTTTACTTTTAAAACTTTTATATATGTAGGATATAGAGATACCACTATCTAAAAACCGTTTTGATGTGTTGCATATACCGTTAGTTACAGCTTTTTTCATGCGAGTTTTATCTTTTTTACGAATATCCTCATCACTGACAGTTGCATTTATCTCAAAAGTATAAGATAGTGTCTCATCTTTAGCATCTATTGCAACGAGCTGAGTAAACTTATCTACCCTTTTAGGTAACTCTTTTGATAACTCCTTTGCTGCTAATTTTATAACATTGTTATTTTGCTCTTTTACTTTTTTAGGTATCACATCAGCATCAATAATACCCAAGATAAAAATAGAAATTATTAAAACTTTTTTCATATAACCATCCTTTAATATGATTATAACAAATAACGGTTAACTTAAAGCAGACATCATATAAAATATCCACATGGAACGAATCTTAATCACTCTCTTTATACTTACAATGCTTTATGGAGTTTTTAACACATACAAAAGTAAAAAAACAGCTTCAAAAAAAACTAATCAATCGTGTAAGATTTGTAAAAGAGAGAAAAAAAAGATTGAGGAGTTTAAAAAAGAGCTTTTACGGATAAAAGATACAGAGTATATAAAAGAGTACATAGTAGATGTTATAAACAATGGCTCAAACAGCCTAAACTTCAAATCAAGTCCCATGGAGGGCGGTTTTGCATCTAAAGATGATGCGGATAAGATAGCTTCATATGTTGTAAGCTTATCTCATCCAAACTACCCTTTTGATAAAGATGCACCTATGTTTTATACAAGTATCTGCGGAGGGTGCCATGGCAATGATGCAAAAGGGCTTGGAGGAAAATTTCCAGATTTAACAAAAAAGATGCTCCTAGGTATAGCAAAAAAAGAGGAGTTTTTAATACAAAATATCAAAAACTCCCAACATCATCAGTAGAGTCTATGGATATTTTCCAAAAGATTATCTACAGTTATATCATCTCCACATTCAGCTAAAAACGATGTTAAAAACTCTTCACTAGCTTCAACACCACCCTCTTTTTCTATATCTGTTAACTTTTTATATATGGGATCTAGTGTATCTGTCACATGCTTTGAAATCTTCTTTCTTGAAGCTTTATATCCTACAGTTTTTCCATCTTCAACAATTGGCTCAAAATCAGTAAAAACCCAGTAGTACCTACCATCTTTGGCAAGATTTTTAATAGCTGCTATAAAGTTTTCACCATTTTCAATCCTTTGCCAAAGTATTTTAAACAAAACTTTTGGCATGTCAGGATGACGAACTATTGAGTGTGGTTTTCCCACTAACTCATCTTTTGTATATCTAGATATTTCAGCAAAATAGTCATTTACATAAGTTATGATACCTTTTAAATCAGTATCGCTCTCTATATAGACATTGTTTTTTAACACTATCTCTTCATCAATCACTTCAGGTTTTTTCATCTCTCTCTCCTACATATCCAAATATTTTATAAGACCTTTGCTAAGTCTTGCAAAAGGAAGTATCTTTGTTCCACCATTTTTTATCATAAAAAGCTTTGCACTATCTTCTGACTCAAACGGGATAAGATCATCACCATGGGGACCAACTAACCTACTTCCAAAAACATAAAAAGCTTTTGAAGCCTCTACTCTTCTACCGTTTAGATAATCTTCTACATAGATATCTTTTATATCAGAGCTAAGTAGATGATGTCTTTTAAAATAATCTTGGTGAAAATATGCCTGCATCATCGACTTTACTGATACAAATTGTACTTTTTTACCATCTTTTAACTCTGCTTCACAAATCCATTTTGGATACTCTTTTAAAGGTAATATAAAAACCATATCACTGCTATTGTTATCTATAATCTTTATCTCACCAGCTCCCAATATAGATACAAACAGTGCTAAAAATATAACTATCTTTTTCATACTATCTCCTACAACAAATCTTTTTTCTTAAATGCAATATACCCAAAATAAGCAAACAAACTACCCAATACTATAGGATAAATGATAGAGTAGACAATCAACATAACAGATCCCATACTATCCAATAGATAGTACGCAACAGGACCTATAACAGTAAGTTCAGGATCAAAAAGTGAAATAGCACCTATTCTAAAGACCTCTATAGGGTTTAAAAGAGCAGCTGTTATGATAGCTCCATCGCTTATCCTGTTTTGAAGCATAAGTCCAATAAGAGCTATATCTATAAAAGCTAAAAGGATTATCCAAACCATAAAAGAGCTACCAAGTGCAACATCTGTTGACTTTACTATGGTGGAGATAAAAAATGCCAACCCCAAAAAGACAAAACATAAACTAAACAAAAGTGCAGAGTATAAAAATATCATCCCCCATGGAAGCTCCCCTCCCTTAATCAATCCAAAAATAACACCCAATATAAGAGCAAAAAAGACAGGCAAAAAGACAGTCAAAAATCTACCAGCCATCTTCCCCCAATAATAATCTCTCAAAGAGACTGGAAAAGATAACATATACTCCAAAACATTGCTCTCACGATCTCCAGATATAGACTTCACAGTAGTAACAAGTATAAATATAGGAAGTATGATGATAGTAACTTGTATAAATATCAAAAGCATACGACTAAGCCCCGTAAAGCCCATAACAACAGCATCACTAACTCCAGTTATAAAAAACAGAGCCATCAACCCACCAAAAACCAAAGCATAAACATAAAACCAACGAGATCTAAGAGACTCTTTTATGTCTAAATATGCTATTAAAAAAAGATTTTTCATCTGTTGACCTTCTGTTGGTTTAACTTCTCTATCTCAAAAATGATTTTACAAACTTCATCAAAACCAATAACACGATGATTTTTAGGTTGAGTCTTTTTTGAATAAGCAGCAAAACCAAATGCCATAGGAGTTATAGAATCATCAGTATAAATAGCTTTTCTAGCATCTATCCACTCCCCTGTTTTTGCATCTGTTATCCAATATATAGCCTTATCTTTCCATGGAATCTTCTCTTCATCCATCCACAAAACTGCACACCCTATATCATCAAATTTATAGGATTTGTTAGTTTTAGGATTTATAACTTGTACGGCATAGTGTCTCTCACTTATAGCCATCTTGCATCTTTCGCACATATCTCTATCCCAGTGCATATCTACAACTGAGCCTACAGGTTTTTTTTCACACCCTAAAAAAGATAGAGTTATAAAAAATAGTATTAAAAAACTAAATTTTTTCATCTTCAACCACTCTACCCAAATCCATATAGATTTTTCTATTTACAAGCCCCTCTATCTCATCAACACGATGTGTTATAAAAAGTGTAGAACAGCTACTATCAAGTTCACTTAAGAGTTCATAAAAGTTATCTCTTGCCTTTGGATCAAGATTTGCTGTTGGTTCATCAAAAATCAAAAGATTTGACTCTTTAGAGAGAGCGATAGCTATCAACAGTTTCTGCTTCATACCACCTGAGAGTTTAAAAAAAGGTTTACTCCCATGCATACTCAAGTCCAAATCCATCCTTGCAGACTCTTTTATAATTTTATCAGTTGATATATCTGAACTTTTACTAACATACTCTACTAACTCATCAATACTAAGTTTTATAGGAGGAGGAAGTTGAGGGATAAAACTTATCTGCCTTAAAACATCAACTCTCTGTTTTATGGGGTTGTAGCCATTTACTTTTATCTCGCCTTTATCTATGTGATAAAAACCTAGCATGGCACGAACAAGTGTAGTTTTACCCGCACCATTTGGTCCCATCATGGCTATCTTGTCACCTTGACTTATAGATATAGTTATATCATCTAAAACATTTTCACCTAAAAATGTTTTAGTTACATTTTTTGCTTCAACTAACATCTATACCAAATCTTTTAGTCTAAACTCATAGTTGTACGCATCTGTATGACAAACATCAAAACATCTTCCACACATAGTACAATCCCCATTTACAACCACCTGTTTTGTTATACCTTTTTCAGCTCTTTTTTTATCATATTTAGGCTTTATAAACTCTAAGACATGATCTTCAAAACAGGCATCCAAACATGCACCACAGTGATCACACTTATCCATATCCCACTGTACTTTGTTTAAACTTACCCAACCTAGTAAGTTATAAGTTGTTCCAACTGGGCAAACATACTTACACCATGCACGACGAGAATAAAATATCTCTATAAGAAGTATGATAACAACCCAAATAAGAGCTAAACTCCACCCATAAGTGATAGCACGACTCACTATTCCTATAGGATTTAAAACTTCAAAAACAAGATAGCCATCAACAGCAGCTGCTATAAGAAAGATAACCCAAAATAAAAACCTTATATTTGGATTGTGTTTTCTTGATTTTATGATTTTTTTACGAACAAGCTTTTTGTGAATTCTCTCGCCAATTTCACTCAAAAGCCCATAAGGACATACCCATGAGCAGTATGCTTTTCCACCAGCTAAAAAGTAAAAGATGATAAGAGTAACACTTCCGATGATGACATTTGTGTGTATATGATGCTCAGCTGCAAAAATCTCTAGTGAAGTAAATGGATCTATCAAGTGAAATCCTAAAAGTCTTGAACCATTCAGCGTCCCCTCTAAAAACTGAAAATCTATAAAAAAGGAGAGAAAAAAAGCGAGGTTTATAGTTATGATACTAATCCACCTCCAAGCTCTTATCGTAAGCCTAGTTTTTGAATCTTTATTTTTATAAAAAAAAGTTGATAAAAATGGAGCGTTTATCAAATCCCTTACGCTATCATTATACCTATCCATCATCCCCTCCTTTTTGGTTTACTAATTTTTTGTAGCTTCTTCTAATTTCTTAGCAAATGTTCCAATTTCATCCGATAACTCAGTTAACTGCTTATCACTCATGTTACTAAGTAAACCAAACATAACATAATTTTTACGCTTGCCACTTTTAAAATCTTGTAAATCTTTCAAAATTGTCTTACTAGATTGTCCTATAAGTTTTGGTCCAATAATACCTTGACCTATATTACCATGACATGAAGAACAATTCTTTTTAAAAAGTGGACTTACATCAAAAGCTGCTATATTTCCAGCCTTCTCTTTTAGAGCTTTTAGTTTATCCTCAACCTCTTTATCTTTGCTACTTGTATCAACTTCCTTAACTGACTCTACTTTCACAGGTGTTGGTGTTGTTGTAGTATCAAGTTTGCTATCTTCCATAGCAGTACTCTTTATAATTGCTGCTATCTTATCAAGTTTTTTAACCTCACTATCAAGTGTTGCTATATGTACCGCTGCTAAAACTGCCAAAAGTGTTGCAACCAAAGCTATTATATGTTTTATCATTTCCCTCTCCTCATCTTTCTAATCTCTTTATTAAAATTTGCTATCTCTTCAGCCATTGATTTTAATTTTTTATCATCAATTTGACTTACTAACTCTTTCATCAAAACATTTTTCTTCTCACCACTTTTAAATGCCATAATCCTTTTATAGATAAATTCAGCATCTTTATCAAGAAGCGATGGTCCAATAACTCCATTTGCATAATCATCATGGCATGGTGAGCACTTTATGACATAATCATGACTCAATCTCTTTATCATCATTGTAATTCTAACTTTTTCATACGGTGATTTTACATTTAGGTATGCATCTATCGTAGTTCTTGTTTTGCTATCTTCTGAGTTATAAGAGCTACTATTTTTCTCTTTGTTGTATGAGTAGTAAAACTGTCCACTATTCTCTTTAGAAACACCTTTTTTAACAGTAGTATCAACTACATCTTCTGTCACTTTTATTTTAGCTGCCAAATCCTCTTTAGTAGGCGTATGTGCTTTTTTAGCATCTCCATCTCCACAACCTATAAAAGTTATAACAGATAGTGCTAACAATAGTTTTTTATACATCTTTTCCCTTCCCATATATATCTTTATAAGTTGCTCTTGGCTCTATCTTTAAAACCTCTGTAGGACAAAGCTCTACACATGCACCACAACCATTACAAGCTTCTCTTATCTCTGGAATTAATCCACCATTTTTTGAAATCATCCCTATCGCATCTTTAGGTTCAGGATGAAATGGGCACATATCTGCACAAATAGTACACTCTTTACCACGAAACTTTTCAAGATCTTCTAAAAGTTTCTTTTGTAGTTGACTCTTCTCATCTTCATTGCCATTTATGGTAGCTCTATGTGCTGCATGTTCAGCTGATGAGAGTATCTTTGTGTGATCGTATATTTTATCAATCGCACTATCTGGTACAGTTTTTCCAGTTTGGGCTAAACAAGCACTCTCATTTACTATTACAGCTACTCCCATGTGGACATATTTTATATTGTCATGCTCATGGTCTAATGCACCAGTAGGACAAGCAAGTACACATGGAAAAGCTTCACATAGATAACATCCTCGCTTTGTAGGATCAATATATGCCATCCCCATACTAGCACCACCATCTATATCTTCCAAAAGTATAGAGTCATATGGGCAAACCTGTAAGCACTGTCCACATTTTATGCAAAGGTTAAGATACTCCTCTTCACTTACCGCTCCAGGAGGACGAAGTAAAAGTGTATCAGCCTTTAAACGAGGTGCAAAATAAATCCCAGCAGTCGCAGCTATACCTAAAACACCCAACCCTGCCATCTGTTTTATAAAATCTCTTCTTTTTTTATCTTCTTTCATAACACTTTCCCCTCCATCATTTTAGGATGTTTATCTGTTAAGAGTTTAACAGGCTCTGAAATTGGTGCTAATTTTGCCAAAAAGTTTAGTATAGATATAACTGGAGATCCATAGAAAAACTTTATATTTGGATTTAAAAGCCACAGTTTATCTGCATAAAAGTAGAGATTGTGAGCAGTATCACCTACACCATCTCCATCTTTATCAAAACCTTCATAATTATCCCAATAATTTCCATCCCATATATTTTCTGTTATCTTTGTATTGTACGAGTCATTTATAACTGTATCAATATTGCCTTTTATGATATTTCCTTTAAAGATATTGTGTAGACTCAACGAGTGAAAATGCACACCTTCACTATTGTAAAGTATACGATTGTTATCTATAAAGTTACGAGTATCAGGCTCAAAGGGTGAACGATCTATATACAATCCTCTAGCACAATATATAATGGTATTATCTTTTATAGTATAGTTTGACGAATCTTTTAAACCTATACAAAGTCCAGTAGTTCCAAGTGAGTTTCTAACCAAATTTCC
>JAVCKW010038861.1:0-15111 GCA_034780715.1 Peltospira delicata | reverse complement strand
ATCCTTTTTTATATATAATGAAGTAAAGAGATATTTATCTCACCTAGAGGGTTGTTTGTTAAGTTTATTAGACTATACTTAAGCTATATAGTTAGTCTAATTACTTAAGGTGGGTATTATAATGAAAAAAATGAATTTAAACTTAAATAGTTTGTTTTTTTGATTTAGTCCAAAATTTAAATCTGAAGTGCAATTTATGAAAGAAGATTGTAACTGAGGGTTTAAAGAGGTTAAATGTTAATATTTACTTCTTTATCTAACCACAGAAAGGAAGCGAATGTATCAACATTTAACCATAGAAGAAAGGTATCATATACAGGCTTATAAAAAAGCAGGGTATAAAAATATTGAGATAGCCAGAGAGATTAATAAACATCCCTCAACAATATCAAGAGAGATAAAAAGGAATTGTAGCACTATACAAAAAAGATATAGTGCCTCATCAGCAGACAAAGTAGCAAGATTAAGAAGAAGATATGCATCTAGTCAGTCAAATAAAAAGATGAATAAAGATTTAGAAAACAAGATTTCAGAAAATATAAGAAAAGATTGGTCACCAGAGCAGGTATCTGCGATGTTGGAGATCAAAGATAATATCAATATTTCATTTGTAAGAATTTATCAATTTATAGAACAAGATAAAATAAATGGAGGAGATTTATATACTCATCTTAGATTTTATCATACAGGACACAGAAGAGCTAAGTATGGTGCTAAATACAAAGGACAAATAGAAGATAGAGTATCTATATCACAAAGACCTGATATTGTTAACAAGATGACAAGAATAGGTGACTTTCAAGGAAAGTTTGCTAAAGCAACCGCTATTCGCTACTTTTGAGATTGACACAATTATAGGGAAAAATAGAAAAGGTGCTATTTCAACTGCTGTAGATAGAGCTTCAAAGTTGGTAAAAATATCAAATCCAACTACAAAAAAAGCATCTAAAGTTGAAGAAGAAATCAAACGAATATTGCTACCGTTTAAAGATAAAATTGAAACTCTTACTTCTGATAATGGATTTGAATTTTCAAACCATAAGAGTATAGCAAACTCTTTAGATTGTGATTACTATTTTTGTCATCCTTATTCGTCATGGGAAAGAGGATTAAATGAATATACCAATGGTTTAATCAGACAGTATATACCTAATGGAACTAACTTTAAAAATATTACTGCTGAGTATATTAAGGAGATAGAAGATAAGTTAAACAACAGACCAAGAAAATCTTTAAATTGGAAAACTCCTAATGAAGTTTTTTATGAAAAAAAAGTAGTAGCTTAAGAATAATGTGTTATGATTTTTCAACTCATAAATTGCACTTCAGATTTAAATTTTGGCATATCAGTTCATCAGACATAATGTTATTTTGGTTTGCAGTTAGTAATGATGCTAAAAAGTTATATTCGGTTAGTTTTACTCTTCTTTTTATAAAGTTTGTTTTAGCTGATAAAATTTTTAATTTATCTTTAATTGTATCTAATTGTTTTATTGCTAAATTCACTATCATCTCTACCTCTTTTTTAGCAAAGCCCCTCTTTATGAGGGGATTTTATGTTTATACTCTCTTAGCCTGACGTGTATGGGAATTCTTCCACCCTACAAAAATATACAAAACAAAAAGTTGAGAGGCTGTGGTCTCCCAACCACACCTTTTTTACATTTGACAACGATTAAAAACCTCTAAACACCAACATATCTTAAATGTGCTTAAGTTAGATTATCTTAACGGCTATCTCTTCTCCAAAACGAACTTTTTTTCCAACTTTACTATGAAGCTCTACAGAGTTTTCCTCAAACAGCATAACAACCGTTGAACCCATCATAAACATACCAAGCTCATCACCTTTTTTGAGTTCTATGCTATTTTCATACTCATAAACTTTAACTTCACTCGCATCGATATTTGTCTCTATCTTTGGCTCAAATGAGAGAGTCATCTTTCCAACATTTAGAGCACCTACAAGAACCATGTAAAAAAGTTTTCCTGTGTTATCAAAACACTCTAGTATAACTCTCTCATTTTTAACAAAAAGAGAGTTTACCTTCTTTAGATAGGTAAAGTTTACAGGGTATAAAAGTCCAGGCACATGTATGACTTTTTTAACTCTCATGTCTGTTGGAACATGGTATCGATGATAATCTTTAGGTGAGAGATAAAAGTTTATAAACTTACCATGTGATATAAGTTGTTTATGCTCGTCAGATATATGTTCTGTTAAAAGTTCATCTACTTTATACTCAAACCCTTTTATCTGCAAAGCTCTACTCTCTTTTATATCTCCTAATTCAGAAATAAGTGAATCAACAGGAGATATTATGACGGTTGGATCTTTTGGCATCTCTCGACTATATGATAACTCTCTTGTAAAAAGCTTATTTAGTGTCTCATAGTGATAAGCTGGTTGAAAGTTTGAAAGATCTACACCCATAAGCTTCACATAAGAGTTGTTTATAAAGTGCTGAAAAAAAGCAGGAAATTTATAAGAAGCAAATGAGCCAAAAGCTCTTGATATACTATTTGTCCATGTAGCTTTTATAAGTTTGTTCACATCAAGTCCTTATATGTTTTAAAGCAGTTTCCATAAGCTCGATATGGTAGTTTTCTTGAAAGTTTATAAACTTAAAAAAATTTCCAAGATGCTCATGGTTTACAGCTTCGGCAAGTTTTAAACACTCCTCTTTTGCCATCTCTTCCTCTTTTATACCATCAACTAAAAACTTCTCCAAATCATCAAACTTATATATCTGCTCCATCAATGTTCTAGGAACTGCTAAGATACCCATCTTTGAAAGCATCCGTGCAAACTTTTTTAGATGAAAATGTGACTCATAGATAAGATCGTTAAAGATACCTGATAAAACTTTTGAGTCTGTATAGAAGTTTGCATAGAGATAGACTAAGATAAGTTCATACTCTTTATAACTCTCTTCAAACAAAAACAGAGTCAAAGCATCAGTTTGCTCTTGGTTTAAGTCATAACCTTCCATCACCCTACTCTTGTCAAAAGCTGTTATAGGTTCACTCTTTTGAGCTGAAAGTTCTGCAAGTTTTTGAAGAAAATATCTCTCATCGCTTCTAAATCTCTCATACATGGTATCTTCGACCTCTGGATAAACACTCTGCATATCTTCTATGTTTTGAGCTAGTTTTTTATAAAGGGCTAATGTATCAGGTGCTTCAAAATCGATGCTATCTTTTTCATAATCAAACTCTACACCATCAAGAACCAATCTATCTCCAAGCCATGAAAGGTGACGAAACTCAATCATCGCAAAATCATAAAGAGTATCAAATACCCCATCATCTTTTACAGAAAAAGCCCCAAAAAGAAGGCTCAGCCATAACTCATGTTTTCTTTTAAAAATATTATTTTTGCTCATCTATAACACAATCCTCCGTTATTAATAGTGTATACGAATCCTCATCTTTACCTTCAGCCCGATTGTGAAGGTTTACAAGTGCCGCCATAAACGACTTTGCTACCATCTCTCCACATGCCTTTGTCTCAGCAGGTGCATCTTCAAGACCTTTTACAAAATCATCAATCACACTCTCAGCCTCTTCTATAGTCTCTCCTACAATCATATCTGTAAATATTGAACCTGTAACGATAGTACTCATGCACCCAATCGCTAAAAACTTGATGTCAACCAAAATGTTTTCAGTCACTTTGATATACATCTCGACCATCTCATTGTTGTTTGGGTTTTTTCCTATCCCTTTGGCACTATAGTTTTCCATCTTACCATAATTTCGAGGGTTCATCATGTGATCGATGTACTCATCTTTTAACTTCTCAATATCTGCCATATTTTTCCCTTAAAATTGATCAATTTTCCTGATAATAGCAAGATTTTATTTACTTTCAAGATAGTCAGGTAAAATAAAAAAAAGGATTTATGTGAAGATAAGAATATACTACAAAGATACAGACATGGGAGGCATCGTCTACCATGCTAACTACTTAAACTTTTGTGAGATGGCAAGAAGTGAGATGTTTTTCAAAGAGGGCAAATCCCCCGCTATTGGCGAGTGTCACTTCGCTATAAAAAAGATAGAAGCTAACTTTATGAGTCCTTCTTTTCTTGGAGATTTATTAGATGTGAGTACTACTGTTACAAAGATAAAACATACATCATTGGAACTTTACCATGAGATATATCGAGATGATACGCTTATATTTAAACAAAGCGTTACATTAGTTTTTTTATGTAAAGATGGAACACCTCATCGTATAGATGAAGAGACAAAAGAGTTTTTTAAAAAACATATTTTAAAAGGAAAAAGATGAAAAGATTTTATCTACTGTTAGCACTCTTGGCACTAACCACAGTCAATGGTTTTAGCGATAGTAAAAGCAACGAAAAAAGAGTTGTTTATGATTTAACTTCAGGCAATATCAAGATGATAGAACAAAGACTCATAGGAAGTATCATCTCAAACAGTAACTACTACCAGAGCAAACTCCAAGAATATAAGGTAAAAGTAGTCATACATGGTAACGCTTACAAGTTTTTTATGAAAGATTTAAACAACACGATTTATGCTTTTGATGAAAATCTAGTAGCCAAAAAAGAGGATCTTAGCAAAAAGTTAAAATCTCTCACAAAACTTTATGGTGTAGAGTTTGAAGTATGTGGTGTAGGTATCAAAAAACGACACTTAAACAAAAAAGCTTTTTATCCATTTACCACAATCATACACAATGCAATCGTAGGCTTAGTTGATGCTCAAAGTGATGGCTATGCTTATGTACCAATTGATTAATAAAGGATACAGATGAGTTTTTTTCAGTACGGCGAAAAAGTAGATGGATATGATGTCTTAGTTTTAAACGAAAGAGAAGAACGAGCTGGTGCTGGGATACTGTTTCTTATAGGAATCCTCAGTCTGGTAAATGCCGTAGCCCTTGGTCATATCATAGTAACCAAAGTTTTTATCTCTTTTTTTACTTTTGATTTTTTGATGAGAGTGATACAACCTAGATACTCTCCTAGTTTACTTCTTGGTAGGTTTTTTGTACAAAACCAACAACCAGAGTATGTTGGAGCTACACAAAAACGATTTGCATGGGGGATTGGGCTACTTTTGGCTTTGCCTATGTTTTATCTAATAGTTATCCACTTTCAACCAAATCCTATAAAAGTTTTAGTCTGCGTACTCTGTCTAGCACTACTATTTTTTGAAGCAGCTTTCTCTATCTGTGTAGGTTGTAAGATATATGGCATCTTTAAAAAAGATCCTGTTACACATTGTCCAGGAGGGATTTGTAAAATTCGCACAAAAGATGCGATACAAACCTTTAGCCCTGCCCAAAAAATCATAACCTTATTAACAGTATTGGCTTTATCAGTTGGACTTTATGCTTACTTTACACAAGTAGAAAGTAAAACCATGTTAGCTAGAAAAGTAAAAAATATGATGCTAAGTGATGAAGAGAGAAAAGCTCTCGAAGAGGCTAAAATGCAACGAGAGTTTGATGACTTTTAAAAAAACTCCGTTTCCTGCTAAAATAAAATCCTTTAAGTGCCAAAAAACTATTGATATCTACTCTTATATTTTCCTATACTTTTAGTGAAATTAAAAACTATAGGAGTATCACATGTCAAAAGTAGTATTGATCACTGGAGCAACTTCAGGGATGGGAAAACTAACAGCAGAGTTTCTTGCAGAAAATGGTTACAAAGTTTATGCAGGAAGTAGAGATAGTGAGTTAAAAACTCAAAGTAACCATGCAAACTTAAAATATATCTATCTTGATGTCACTAAAACTGAGACTATTAAAGAGGCAGTAAAGAACATCATAGATAGTGAAGGCAAGATAGATGTTTTAGTAAACAACGCAGGTTATGGCTTGGTCGCAACTGTAGAAGATGGAACTGATGAAGAGATGTTTAATCAATTTGATGTCAATGTTTTTGGTTTGTTAAAAGTAACAAGAGAAGTTCTTCCACACATGAGAGAAGTAAAAAGTGGTGTCATCATAAATATAAGTTCATTTTTAGGAAAGATGGGACTTCCTTTGTTGGCTCACTACAACGCTAGTAAGTATGCAGTTGAAGGCATAGTAGATTCACTAAGATTTGAGACATTACCTTTCAACATACGAATACACTCTATCCAATCAGGTTTATTTGGTACAAACTTTGTAAAAAATGGACTCGTTGCAAATGAAAAAACAACTAGCGAAGACTCACCATATAAAGAGTTAGTATCACACTTTGTACCTATAGTTGCACAAGCTATAAACGATGGTCCAAGCCCTCAACCTATCGCTGATGCTGTAAAGATGATTATCGAAGATGAAGATGCTGATATCTTTGTTCCTGTCGGTGGTGAAGCTGAAACTTTTGTTCCACTAAGACGAGAGTTAACAGATAAAGAGTTTGAGAAAAAAGTGAAAGAGACTTTTGGGATATAACTATCCCAAAAGCTACATATCTGGAAAATCAGCCACCATCTCTTCATAGTTTCTATTTTTTTTCAATTTTTCCACGATAATATCCAATGGTTTCTCATAAATCGATAATAACAAAAACATGTCAAAATACCATCACTTTTTAACATAGGTTATAAATCTATCTTCCTCAACCTTGTGACAAAAAACCTCATTCCCTGCCTTTTCAAACTCTTCTATCAATGGCTCTGGTTGAAAATCAGCATTGATTGCAAGAGTTTCTCCCTTTTGAAAATCTTTCAAAAACTTATGAGCTACTGCTAGTGGATTTTTTTCTTCATCTAAAAGAGTGTTAGCATCGAGTGAGACTTTAGGCTTTTGCTCTATCCATGCTGGAGTTTTGACTGCTACCTTATCTTCCTCTGCAGATGTATCTCTATCTTCTACAGGTGTCTGTCCTACTGCAATCCGTAGCTGATTGAGCAAATCTATCGGTTCCATGCCACCAACTATCGCTGCTTGTTTAACACCTGCTATCTTGGCCAATGTTCGTCTCAGTACTGGGTTGTTTAACTTTTTAAATTTGGGATTGATACCGATAAGAATCTCTTTCATCCCTTCATAGTCATTGAGTAACTCTGCTATCTTTGTATCAAGTGTAATCTCTTTCATAATAAGCCTTTTTATTTAATAAGACTATTTTACTCCCATTAAGATATAGTTTTCCTTATATGTAGAGATAAAATGATAAGACTTTCCACTTTAGATTTGCCCATAGAATAAATCACTATTTTTATCTAGCAGGAAGATGGAAAACCTCTTCTCCTCCACCTGGATATACTACCGTCATGTCAAATGGATCTAGGTTTAAGTTTTTAGAGTCTATCAAATCTTTTAACTCTATCACTCTGTTTATCGATCCATTCCAGATTTTTGAGTTTGATTCTAAAACTTTTTTTCTATTTTTTACAAAGTTATCAAGCCATGTCAATTCATCTGCACCATCTTTTACGGAGCTTTTAGTTATAGTATTTGCCGTATCTATCAACTCTTTTACCCCTTTTTTTCCATGTTGGATATATGAGTCATAAAGGACTAAAATCGCAAGTGCAGAGGTAAGACCAGCTTGTTTTGCCATCTCTACAGATGGGTAGTAGTAAAGTTCATCTACTAACTCGATTTGAGTATCTATAAACTCTTCAAACTCTGTGTTTTCATTCCATGCTAAAGCAAGACCAGTTAAGTTTGAGATATTTGCACTCTCATCTGTTAGAACATAGCCATTGTTTTTATAGATGTTGAACAATCTTTCTAATTCTGGGATATATACAGCAAGTGTGTTATTTGGTTTTTTTTCTGTATATCTTTTTATGACCATAAGCATATCACCAGTACCAGAAGTAAATCCAGCTCTTCCTGCTGTTATGCCTCTTCCATCGTGTATATCTTCTGCATAATCATACTTAATCTCAACTGTACCATTTTCAAATATACTTATAAACTGATCTGCTATTAGGCGTTGGGTAGATGTTAAACCTGCCAAATCACCCGATGGAGTTATACTGTTTGACGATGAGCCACCACATGCTGTAAAAAGAGTCAATAAAGTCGTAACTAAAAATGCTTTCAACATAAATACTTCCTTTTTTATAATAAATAGAATATAATATATTTAATTAAAATAGGATTAAATTAAATATATTAATATATCCCACGCATTGCCATCAAACTCAAAAGTGTTACACTATCTTCAAAATAGTTCTCATATCTTTTCTTAACACTATCAAATATCTTCTCTCCCCAAACCCTATCCCCACTCATGGCAGCTACTCCCATGGGAGCTATAAAAATAGTAGAAAAGTAGTTACCTATAACCTTACCATCTAACTCAAATCCACTTTTTAAATTTAGTGGATTTTCTTTACTCACTTTTTTACTCCAACATGCAAACCTTTTTTCTATCAATTTTGAAGTTCTATCATGGCTATTTAGTGCATCAACACCTACTCTAAAAGGGACTCTACATGCGTTGTAGTAAAACTTTCCATCATACTTTTCTAAAAATCCCTCATCTGCTGGAACAAACTTTTTTCTCTTTTTATCGTATGTTATAAAGTCAGGAACAAGCCCCGTTTTTGGGTTTTGAACTTCTAACATAGCTTTTTGTGTTGCTTTTAAAACTTTTAGCCACTTTTTATCTTTGCTAAACTTGTAAAACTCTCTAAAGTGTGCAAACATAAAGTCTGAAGTTCTTACTGTGTATTGGTTATACTTCTTCCCATGTGGCTCTACCCAATCCCCTAAAAGTGGGAGATAACTCTCTTTTCCGATAGTAAATCTCCAGATAGCATCAAGAAGTATCTCTGCCTCTTTTTTATAATTTATAGTTTTATTTTTCCACTTATATGAGGCTTGTATGAGAGCATAAGCTATATCTGCATCTCCATCAAAAGCACTGTCATTTTCCCCTTTTACTTCAGGTACTTGCCATGCCATAAGTTTTTTAGATATATCACTTTTATGAGCTTTAAAAAAACTAAAAAGTGCATCAAAAACTTTGCTATCATCTTCTAAAAGTACAGCAAATAACATCCCATAACCTTGTCCTTCTGAGACGGTTCTTGATTTGTCAGTTTTATCTGTAGCCACTCGGTAAAAATTTTTCTCTTTTACCAAGTAGTTCTTCTTCCATGTAGTATAAAAGTTCTCTATATCTTTGTTCTTCAGACAAACAGAAGAACTAAGATATAGTGGGATAAGAAGAAAAAATAGAACCATTCTCATCGTCAGTTCCTAAACTCTATAGTTACAGTTGTTGTACTGTTTGGTGCAAGATAGTTTAGGTTTAGTATCACATCTGATGGATTTTTTATATCTTTTCTTACAGATGTTTGACTAGAGTGGATAGAGCGTATCTTTAGCTTTGGATTTTTAAATAGTTTACAGTGAAAATTTTTAACACTTGTGTTGTTGTTGTTTACTATATCAAGTGTTATAGTCTCATCATCACCACTTTGAATAAGCTCTATGTTTTTGTTCTCTTTTACTCTTTTTGCTAAGTCTCTTCCATTTAGAGGATGAAACTGTCGATGAGATTTTAAGTATCTAAAATAATCCTCAACTATTTTGATGTTGCTTTTAAATGCAAACAGATGAGTATGGATACTTAGCGTATATGTAGAGTCTAAGTTTGTTACAAACTCTGTCTCTTTTATCATCTGCTCTACTATCTGCTTTCTACTCCAGTCAAGGTTTATAAGATAACTATAGTCATCAGTCCCATGGCGAGGGATAAGAAGAAGATTTGTCTCACTCTCATCATATCTAGGATACATATACTCTTGGCTACTTCCAAGCACATACTTAAACCCACCATCAGCAAGATAGTGTTTCATAGTAGCATCAAGCTCTTCTCGTGGTGGTCTAAAACCTGTTATGGACTTTGATGCAAGTCGATCCAGTATAGGTTTTGTATCTGCAGTCTCTTGTTTTTCAAATGTATCGTTTGTATCTACAATCTTTTTATGAGTGTGGCTATGTGAAGCAAACTCAACATATCTATTTCTTGCTATGCTTTTAACCATACTTCTATGTTCAGGTTTTTGTGCAATACCCGAAACTATAAAAGCTGTCACTGGAACTTTGTACTTTTTAGCAAGGTTACTAAACTTTTTAAAGTTTTTAAACTTATACTCTGTATCTTCTGATACAAAAACTACTTTTTCTCTATCGATATATGGGAACTTACTTACAACTGCTTTTTGAGATAAGAAGTTTACGATAGCTTCAAAAATATTTTTTAAAGTCTCATTTCCTGACTCATAAAAAACATAAGTTGGTAAGTTTGTATAGTACCATTTACCCTTACCATAATACCCATGCCATGCACATCCAGCTTCATCATTTGTAAGTGTGTTTGTATCACTCTCTTTATCTCTTGGTGGATTTGTCTGAGAGTAGTTAGTCATAAATATATCAGGCTTCAATCTTTTAGGTGTTTTATATATAGGAACATTGTCATAAACAGAAGCACTAAGAAGGATGCCACTATCTTGGTTTGTAAGTGGAGATAAAAGTCTTTGAGTGAGATTTAGTCCATCTTTAAAGTAGAGATATGGATGTTCAGCACTAAGTTTAAGTTTAGTTATCTCCTCTACAAAACTACTACCTCTAAGATTTTCATTTTCATCGCTAAATCCAGCAGTAAAGTTAAAAAATAGATTTCCACCACTTTGTAAAAAACTCTTTATATCTGATTTTGTACTATCAGTTAGTGCAACAGCATCTGCAACCATGAGAATAGCACCAATTGGAAGAGTTTTAATATCATCTTTATTGATATAACTTACACTGTTTCCTAAAGATACCAATATATTTTTTATCCTCTCAAGTTTAAGAGAGTAACTACTCTTATTTGCACTGTTTTTATGATATACCAAAGCCGTCGCTTCTGACTTTAGTATATATATGTTTTGACCAACGCTAACAGGAGCAAATGCGTTATAAGGCATCGGCTCTTTTTGTTGTAATTTGTAAAATATAGACAACAATAGTGCAAAAAGTACCATTGTTGAAAGCAGTATGTTCTTTCCATAATTGTCTTGAGTATTATCTATCGTTTTCACCACAATAACTCCTTCTCTTCAAAATATAAATAAACCTCTTTATCTTCAGCAACCTCACTCGTTTGAGCTTTGTTATAGTTGACTATTCGTTTTTCACGAATCTTATAAAGCTTATAGGCATATACACCAAACACCATAGTAAGTGTTGTGATAGCAACTATCACATAAGATAAAATTTCTAATATTGAACCATTCATTATATTCTACCTTTTCTTTCTAGTTTTCCCCAGCCCATCTGGACACCTTTAAACTCTTCTATCGTTGCAAAAACCTTTGCTATATTTAGTATACTTATGAAAAATATCCTATAATAAAAAGCGTACAATACAAGCTTAATATTCTCTTTTGTTACACTGACACAGTATAAACTTGCAGCTACATCAAGAACAGTAAATATCAACCACCAGTAGATAAAAACAGCACTATATCCCGTGCTAAATGCCATGTAAAGCATAAATATATTTGCAAAAACAAAGGCAAACGGCCAGAGTATTGCTTCAAATAGCATATACCACATAACCATACTCATGGAGAAGTTTTTGTGTACTTTCCATAGTTTATCTTTATGTTTTAGTATGGATTGAAGTATCCCTCGTGTCCATCTATATCTCTGTTTTAATAGATTATTTAACTCTTCTGGTGCTTCAGTATAAGATACGGCATCTATCTCATAATCAATTTTATATTTTTTATTTATAAGATTTAGTGTCAAGTCACAATCTTCTGCAAAAGTATCTGTATGATAGCAACCAACCTCTAACATGGCTGATTTTCTAAACATACCTATGGGACCTGGTATAATGTTTACAAGTTTTAGATATGCTTGACCATTTCTAACAAGATTTAATCCTTGTATATACTCCAATGCTTGAAGTTTTGCCCAAAGTGTTGTTTTATTTGTTACATATACAGAACCTGCGACTGCTCCGACTTTTGGATCTTCAAAATACTCAACCATAAGCTCTATAGCAGTTGGTGAGAGTCTTGAGTCTGCATCAACTGTAAGTATAAGTTCACCTTTTGCCTTATCTATACCAAAGTTTAAAGAGTTTGCTTTTCCTGAGTTTGCTTTTGTATACGCTACAAGCCTTTTGTTGTTATCTGTAAACTCCATACTTTTTGCTATACGATATGTGTTATCACTACTTCCATCATCTATAACTAAAATTTCAAAGTTTTTATAAGTCTGCTCTAGCAAACTCTCCAAAGAGGCTTTTAAAACCATCTCTTCGTTATAACAAGACACTAAAACTGTTACCATCTTGTCATGGCAAACACCCCTTGTTTTAGGATTTTTTGCATGTTTTTTTAGGTTTAACATGGATAAAAGAAGAAGTATAAAATACCTCCCAATAACGATAAATGAAAAAAACAGTATAAAAGTGATGCTTATCTGTACAACACTCTCTTTGTATCTGTATAACTCTGAAAGCTCTTGAAAGCTTAAAAACAAAACTCCCAAAGCTAAAAGTAAAAGTGAAACTAGTTTCATAATATAGCCCTTTTATCTTCTGTTACCACTTTAGAAAAGACCATGTTTGCAGGTTTTTGTTCTGTTGTTTTAAGTGATATAGCAGATACATCATCTTTTTTGCAACTATAATCAACTGCCTTAGAGAGAAGAGGAAGCAAAACCTTTCCCTGCTCTGTTTTTGAGTTTATAGAGAAGATAACTTTTTTATGAAAATATCTAGCAAAATCTTTTATATCTGTTATCAACTCTTGACACTCATCTTCTGTAGCCGCTGCAAAAAGTTTATCTATACGGTGAAAGTAGACAGTAGTAACACTCTCATCTTGCATCAACTCTTGTATCTCATAGATAAAAAAAGATTTTCCATACATGCTATCGAGTGCTGCCCAGTTGTTTTTTAAAAACATACATCTTAGATGACTATACATAGTATCAAAATCTGCTATCTCTGCTTGAAGATGGCGAAAAGTATTTTGCAAAAAGATAGTCTTTTTATTTGTCAAAAGCAATATCTCTCCATCTCTTTCATAGAGATTAAGGGCTTTTTTTACCATGCTTGTATTGTTTGAAGAGTCTATAAGCACTAATTCACTAGATTTTACATCTCTTTTTTCCTCGATGATTTTTTTATCTTCAACGATAGTATTTAAAAGTGAATCTAAAATAGCTCCTATCTTTGATGTGTTATTTATAGAAAATATTATCTTTTTGTTATACTCTTTAGTAACATTTATAATCTTTGTTAAAAGTTTATCACACTCTACAAAGTTTAAACACTCCAATATTAAGTCAATTCTATGAAAATATAATATTGAGTAACTATTTTCTTGTGCTATCAGTTTTAACTCATCTAAAAATGAAAACTCCCCATGTTGTTGACTTAGGTTTGTCCAACTATCTTTTAAAAGCATTGAACGCATCTGAGCATAACGAGTATCAAACTCATCCATACTCTCTTTTAGAGTCACAAGAGAATCTTTTAAAAACTCGCTCTTACCATTTGCCAAAAGAAGAGTCTTATCCTCACTCTCTTGCATCATCAAAACCGTCTGTATAAGTTTTGAGTTATCGCTTGATTTTATGAGTGTAACATGGTTGTGTTTTTTCATAATTTTCTCCTTTTTACCATAGATGAGTTACAGACGCGTAACATTCATTTGCACCATCTGGTGAGTAGCCACTTTGATAATGTTTACAATCGATAGAAACATCATAAGAGTTCCCTGTAGAGATTTGTAGCAGTGCTCCATAGCTATATAAAACTTTAGCCTCTTTAATTGAGTAACCTATATCTCCAGAGATTTGAACAAAACCATTTTTAAATTGATAAGTTGATTTTGCCTCTATTCCACTCTTATCAAAAAAGTCAGCAGCGTAGTAACAAGTATCTTTTTTACTGTTATACTCATAGTTTCCACTTGCTGAAAATATAGTTACAAGATTTCCACTAGCTTTTTCATATAGAGGATAGTTTATCCAACTATTTATGTTGAGATTTCCATCTGAATAGTTGTTAAGTGTTAGTATAAGTTCTGAACTTTTTAAGTTCTTTAGAAGTATCGTATCATATAGAGATAGCGAAACAACACTTATATCATTTTTAGCCGAACATGTAGCACCGTTTAAAAATATTGCATCTTGGTATGCTATGCCATAAGTTATATTGTGTTTATCATAACTTTTTTTATACTCTAGTTTTCCAACTACTGATGTATCTTCTTCAAAACTGTTTACTCCTAACTCAACTGTAAAGTTATCATTGTTGCTGTAACTAGCTGTAAGTGTTGTAACATCTACCTCTTGTTTTTTTGCACTATCTTTAAAGTTTGATTTTTTAATATCAACAGAAATGTTATCGTTTGCTATCTCAACTCCTATGTAAGAGTTATCAAGATAGTCATCGCTAGATATTGAACCATACACGGTTGTTCTTATATCTGTACTTGTTATATCTATCTTAATGTTTGGATTTAGCAAACTTTTAACTGATGTTATCTCGTTACTTACTATCAAACTTCCATCAAGTGTTGCTTCATCAAGTATCTTATTTTGTTCTGCTGTAAGATATACATCTTGATAAAGTGTAGGTTGAGGCATAGGTTGGCTAACTATGTTTAGAGCTTGTTCTGTATATTTTAGTATTTCACTACTCTCCTTTGTTATATCTTGAGCTATAATTGTATCTATGAGATTTGAAAATACCTCTTGTGCCTTTTCCCAGCTTTTTTCCTCTTTTTGCTCCATCAAAGTTCTACCATATCTATATGTTGAAAGTAGGTAGAGATTGTCTCTTTTGTTTGAAACTCTTTTATACTCTCTTTGAGCCTTTTTATACTGTTTAACACTCTCAAGTGCCGCTGCATAGTGAAATCTTGCAAGATTGTCATTTGATTTATGTTTAAAATATCTTTTGTAGTACTTGATAGCACTTTTATATTTCTTTTTGAAAAAATACTTTTCAGCTTTTGTTTTATTTGAATTTACACCTTTTTGTAATCTTTTTTGGTTTGAAGCTACTTTTATGCTTGATGTTGTTTCTATCTTTGGTGAAGCTTGAGTCAACATCTTCATACTCTCTCTTATCTCTTGTGTCTCTCCACCCAAAGCTA
>JAVCKW010037752.1:0-15178 GCA_034780715.1 Peltospira delicata | reverse complement strand
ATACTTGCATGAAACTCAAAAATTATCACGTTCAATTCTTATAATTCCAAACACCTAACAATATCGCTGTTGTTAACATATTTGAAATAAAAGCTGAACTCTATTTTCCAACTACAGTAGGTTCCACTTAATCGCATATCAGGTAACTGAATATTTCGGCTAATTGCAATAATTTTCAAACACCAAACCAGTTGCTATTAATCGCCTGTTAAACATGCCACGTAATCGAATAATCAATTAGCACATTCCGCGTATTTGCAAACGAAAATAGCTGAATATATTGTTTTTAACACATTTAAATTCCACAATGCTTAAAAATAATTAGTTTGTTTCATGTCAAAAGATGTATTTCAAAATAGCTTACGTAAGAGCTGTAATACCAAGCGTTAATCGATAAACAAATGAGCAAAGTCGTCCTTCGTTGGTGTCACGCAATATGTTAACGGTAGTGAGGGGAGTAATCAAAGTAATAATTTGCACCTTATCGCATTTCTACTTTAAAATAATACAAATCCATGTCAAAACAGCGATTAGTTTATTGTCACAGTAGAGTAGCACGTTCCCTCGAGCTTATCGCCCCGTCTTAGCTTAGAATAAAACTCTGCGTTTGAGCTTCAAGCCGCAGTCTTTGACGCATGCGCAACGTTTAATCCGTTTCCCCACACAGAGAAAATACTGATAACTTCTTTATCAATAAAAACATTAATTATTATTTAATTAAAACTAATAGAAACAAAACAGCCATGTTTACTTTTTAAATCCTAGATTTTAAAATAGGTTTTAAAAATCACCTCTACTAAAGAAAACATGCAATCGGTGACATTCTAACTGTGGGACAATTTCATTTTGATGTGAAAAGACCTGACAACGTGACCTAGATTCTACCCATTGTTAATTTCATCAGTGCAAGAGAGCCTTTGATGCGAGCCGACTCTCTGGAATATTGCGACAAGAGTTGGGAGAGCGCATGAACACCACGTTTGATTGACAGCTCAATGGTGTGTTTGTGTACTAGGCCTACCAATGACACATCAAATTAATATAAAGAATTAATCTTTTCAATTGTTTGTTTTAGCTGATAGATACATAACAAGAGTTTTACATATCACTAACGTTTAGGGACATTATTTATATTATTTACATTATTTATTTATGCGCAAATCTACGTCTTTATTTAACATTGTCTGTAACTGAAAAAATTTGAGTGTGTGAACTATGCGTTTAATTGATAGCGTAGTGTTGTGTTTGTGTAGTGGACTGAATATACAGTGTACTACACTTTTCTTTAATTCATCTGATTGATACATAATAATGACCTACAGATTTACTAACATACGATAAATAGCTGCTAAATAATTAAAATTAATTAATATGATGTTTATTTAGCGCCAGTGATATGTCGGTGATTAAAGAGCTGGACTGCTTACTGCAGCGTAAATATCTAAATTTAGCATTCATGCAACTGCAGTGAGGTTTGTTTGTTGGAACATTTCGTTGCATTTCGGCTTGTTCCGTAATTAGTCGGAAAGTTCAAAAGTAAAAAATAATGCGGTCTAAACTGAATGCTCTTAAACACTCCTAGTTTAGATATAAAAACTTAATAAAACAACTAAACATTTAAATTAAATCGCTGCTGTTTTATTTAGATGATAATTAATGTTATTATTAGAGAAATAACCAATATTTTCGGAAAACGAAACTGATTACAAGTAAATGTTGCGCATACGTTGATGACCAGTCTGGCTCCAACCTAAATCGCAACGGTGAATGCCCGAGATAACTTGCAACATTACTCTGACAATAAACAAGTGTTTTCACATCAATTTGTGTAATATGTAATTAAGCTCATATAAGATGTACATTATAATAACAACTGCTTACTACCGTTAACACTACGACCCGAGCCGACTAGATGAGTGCCTTTCTTGATCACATGGAGTGGGATATCAAATGGGGGTGGGGGTGGGGGTCAGAATAAGACTTATCGGGTAATGAATAGATCGGGTAATTGAATAATATTCGTTTGCACAGAGCCTATGCAAATACGTGGAACCCACTCTATTTAAATTTTTAATAGGAAATTCATACTCATTAGGGAAATCCCCTACCTTTGTTCGGCGTTTTCTGTCAGTAGCCGAAGTAGAGAGCGTCATTGTTACAAATGTTATTATAGTTTATATTAACTTTGTTTGGGGTATTAAATGCACATTTAAAAAATTAAATACGAACTATAAGTACAATATGACAAAATACTGGAAAATTCTAGAAGGCCTGCTTAATGATTCAGAAACCTCTACTTAGCATAAATATGCAATATGACAAAATACTGGAACATTCCAGAAGGCCTGCTTAATGATTCAGAAACCTCTACTTAGCATAAATATGCAATATGACAAATGTATTTCTACTATTTACCTGTTTAGTAAATCTTCTCGCAGGGCCTGCAGGGTAAACCTGGTCATGTTCAGTCCCATGATACAGAAGGGAAAATTCTGAAACATTGACAAGAAAGAAAAATGTTTTATTACCCCAGTGGTCACTCATAAAGGGGATTTTTTTTTTCTCTCACTTAGAAATATCCTGTATTGGTTTAACAGTTAATTTCATTGGGTAGTTCAGTCGAGCTAGACCAATTAACATGCACATACTAAAACAACATGACATAATTCTGATAAGTTTAGTGTCCGACATCATGGTGTTGAAGAAAGTCCTTTAGCTGTTCATACAAGTTACAAACATTAGCTGGAATGTTTAATTAGCAGAACAGTTTTGCAGTAACAAATAGAATATTAAATTTGTTTCCATGACAGATGATGTTTATGACACTCGTGCCTAATTTATATCACACACACACACACACACACACACACACACACACACACACACACACTGAGATCCATTGACTATCCCCATTAACACAATTGACCCACCCCCATTTGACCTTTGATTGTGCACAATAAATATAATCACACACATACACATATACATATACACACTCAGATTTAATGCTCTCTCCTACCCCTTTTCCCCATTCACACTATAGGCCTTCTGATTTCACCTTTGATCATGCAAAATCAATATGATGGTAAAGTTAAGTGTCCCCCGCACTAATGAAGGTCTACAAAACTCAACACAGTTCAAAAACTGCTTTGAATAATGATATATAGAGATTATTATCCAGTGTGTTTTCGTATCGTCAGTATCATGTATTAGGAATAAAAAATGTATTATGCAAGCCTCTAGCAATTATTTGTATTCCTAATACTGATGATACAGAAACATACAAGGGTAATAATCTCTTTATCATATAATCTCAAGCTTAAAACAACATGTTTTGAAAACTTAACTTTTTGAAACAATGATAATATCTGCCATTACTTACTCACAGAGGGGCATGGTGAACATCATATTTAACTTTATGTCATTTAGATGGACTATATAGGCAAAATTTGGCAACCGTCGTGTGTTTCTGCAACTAACGTTCGCAACATTTCACTACTGACATGATTTTTAAGTGAAACTAAAAATATACATACTTATGCCTTTTATCTCAAGAGAAATAAAGTAATAATTGAAAAATGAAATCCAATTAATGTTTTGATACAATATTGGAGTAACTCGTACAACTTAAACATTTGGCTATGTTCGTATTGCGTTGTTTTTATTACTTTCAATAGTGTTGTCGTTCATCTGACGGAATCTGTCACTTAACGATTTCTACTTGACTGTTGTAATAATGACATAATTGTGATCTGTGAGTGATGTCATTATTTGTCAATACATAAGAGGTTGGGTGTTGTTTTTTGTTTTATTATTATTATTCTATCTTCAATCAGTCTCGTTACCAGTATCTATACCAGATTGGAAGAGTTACCTAGATCGATCACCCCTGTTTCAACTCCTCAACCCCTACCATTGACAATAACAGATTAGATCACTACAAAGAACGCCATTTTCATTTGTTGATATTCCTTGGGTGTCAATCAAATTAGTTACGTGATCTAATTTGCAAAGTTATCTAATTAGATATTAAATTTATCTTTTACTTTGTTTCTATTGGATTGCTTACTTATTATATGAAAAAGTTGGAAAAGTAGAGATCTTAACAGCAAGAAATAGGGATAGTAAGGCTCTTTTCATTAAAAACATTCACCATATAAATTACTACTAAACCTATTCTATATAAAAGAATATTTTTACTTCAAAACCAGTATTCCTTTCTGTTGCTGAAACTGTTTTGAAGCTTTCAAGATGGAATATAGCAACAGAATGAAGAGATCAATGTAGAGCAGACACTCAGATTTATGGAAACAGTTTCATGAATTAGTCTTCTCAGAATGTAAAAGTTATTCTGGTATCATTCTTTCTTTTGTTTCTCATGAATACATTTAACTTTTTAAGAAAACTCAATCTATAATCCTTTTTATATAATAATTTTCTGTACAATGACAAAATCTTAACTGCAATTTTAGCATTCATCATGGTACTCAAGAAAATCAAATCTGAATTTGCAACTGCACACAAATTAAATGAAAACAAAAGTTTTAAAGATACTATGTCTGAAATTGTTTAATTATTTAAACCATTTAATCTAGTAACCATTTATGCCTAACCCATTACCAGCAGTGAATTGCACTTGCTACGCCTGTGGTTTCAATTACAGCACTTTGAAACTGGATGGAAGGTATACGTGATTATTTTGATACGCTGTTACTGGCATAACCATGGACACAAACAAGCCATAGCTTCATTTACACTGTACAATGAGACAATTAGTGAGTAAATTAAAATCGCAGTTAAGCTTATATTTAACTTAAAATTTGATTTTGTAAGAAAAACATTTCCATTAATGTAGCTGTAATATTGACATGACATATGCATCAAAGGAATCAGATTTTTAAAACATCTTTTTAATGACCATTTAGTGGCGAATGATCTCAGTAACATGATCTCTTTAATGTTTTTAGATTGCAGTGATCCTTTGAAGAAAGAATGAAATTGACAAACTGAATATAACATTTTAAGGGGTCATTCATTTTGTTGGACATGTAAAGTTAGAATAGTGACGTCACGTCTCGACTCGATCACTTGTTATTATTGTTTGTTTGTCAGCTTGGGATTAATCAACACGGGTGGTTAGGTGTGATAGGTTACAGCAGACTAGTAAAGAACACGACATGTTTTCTAAAATTAAAAAAACTATTACCGAACTAGTGTTGTTTTTACACAATCAACAATGCTAACAGTCACTGTTTAATAACATGGTCCGATAATAAAACAAATTAACCAGACACTGTTTCTATAAATAGATATTGGCTACTGTGACATTCGAAAGCAGATGTATTTTGTCAGTCTGTACACCTGCATTTGACTTAGTTAGTTTTAATAGTTAACTACTAATAAAGATACATATTCTTTTAATAACTACATGTTTCTATAACTAAAATCTGATAATTACGATAGTCTCGTTCCAGCCATTGCTCCACGACTGGTGTACCAAAGGCCATGGTATGTACTATCCTGTCTATGGGATGGTGCATATAAAAGATCCCCTGCTGCTTATCGGAAGGAGTAGCCTATGTGGCGGCAGGGGTTTCCATTCTGACTATCAATACTGTCCTTAACCATGTGTCTGACGCCACATAACCGTAAATAAAATATGTTGAGTGTGTTGTTAAATAAAATACTTCTATTCTATTCTACTACCTGTACAGGGTCTAGTGACAACTTGTAGATATCGTGGGCCAGTTTGGACTTCTTTGGGTCTCGAACCAAGTGCAGCAACTGCAGCAATCCCAGCATTCCAATTCCCCGCACATCCGTTGCAGGGTCAGTACCTACAGCATTACAACCAAAAACATGTTACACTGTGTTTTAAACTGTTTGAAATATCTGGACATCCAGGTATACACTGGACATCCACTGCTACACAATTCTGAATCATTTAATACTACTGGCTAATAAAATTTTAAAACACAATATAAGGCTGATCTTTGCTACATGCGGTAACCGTTACTGTTCCCAGTCTTAATGTTATGACGACCATAAACCTCGCTCTCACTAAGATTGTCCCGCTAGCTTTCCTTCATCAGAAAAAATAAATAAATCCTTATCAACAACTAGGCCTGTTTCATAATTCAAATGTTGTGTAACGTTTTGTTAGTTTGTAATACAATTATGTCATCATTACAACAGTCCAGTAGAAATACGACGCTATCGAAAGTGTTTAAAATAAAAATAACACAATACGAACATAACTAAATGTTTAAGTTCTATGAAAAGTTATTCAAACATTGTATCAAAACGTTTATTAAATATCATTTTCAATTATTACAATATATTTTTTCTTCAGCTAAATGGCACAGGTATATTTTGTTTCACTCAAAAATCATGTCCATAGTTGTAATTTAGCATAACGTTATGAACGTTAGTTGCGGAAGGATACAAAGTTATATTTTAGCAGGAAAACACATACGTTATTTGCAGAAAGACACAAAGATTGCCAAGCCTCGCCTTCATAATCCATCTAAATAACGTAAATGTAAATATAATATTAACCATGCCCCTGTGTGAATAAGTAATGGCGGATATTAGTTTTGTTTAAAAAAGTAAAGTTTTCAAAATCTGTTGTTTTAAGCTTGAGATTATATGGGATAAAAGATTATTACTCCTGTGTGTTTCCGTATCGTCAATATCATGTATTAGGAATAAAAAATAATGCTGGCCAGAGGCTCGCATAATATAATTTTTATTCCTAATACATGATACTGACAATATGGAAACACACTGTGGTAATAATCTCTATGTACATAACATTAATATTTTTCAAATCGCTGAACAACAAATAAAAAACGTGTGGATCATTGGCGTATGCGTGTTGAGTGTCAAGGACACAAAGAATGGCCCACATAAGAGTTTGAAATGAAAATTACTCTACACTGTCTCAGAGTTTGTTATTCAGTTTCATCAGCAAAACAAGAAAATCATTCATTATCATTAAGTATGTACAGTTGAAATTATTTTTTTTGCAAAACATTAGCTCACGACTAAAAAATTTTTCTCATGTTTCATCACAGCATTAGTTTTACTGACACTAATGTTGAAGTTAAAGTTGCTCCAGACCAACGTTAGGTTTTGATCTTAACTTACGGCGATCTTAGTGCTAAGATCGCTTTGTGGAATGTGCCTCAGGACATAGAACATAACGTTCCAACATTTGATCTTTAACTGTATTAGCTTTTTTTTTTTTTTTTTACCTATTTCTTTCCCTATAAATTTAAAATTAAAGTATGATTGAATTAGTTGGCTTTTATGGATGTTAATAAAAAATAATAAAAAGAGAGAAAAAGAAAAGAAAGAGCCAACAGAAAAGCCACAAACTACTACCACACTAAAACAATAACTCCCTAAACCTCCTTCCCCACATTCTATAAAAACTAACAACAAACAGCCCCTAAAAACAACAATACACTAAAACAAAGAGAACTAAAAAAGTCAACCATCTGCATTACCTTGAAACCCAATCTGCTCCCAGTGATTGCCGTACCGCTGACAGTCGAAATATGACCCGGTTAGACTCCTGTAGATGGTCTGAAGCATGCGCACGTGGCAGTGGTCGTTATTGTTCAGTGGAGCTGAAACAGTAAAATTAATGGTGTCAGAAATATTTTAATTAAACAAATCCTAGTGGCTTCCTGACAATTATTGATCTCAGATCAACAACATGCCAGGTGGGCGTGCATACCACTCGGCTACCGAAGTAGTGAACAAATCAACGCTGTGTTTACAGGACAATCAACTTTCTGGAAGTTTCCAAAAACTTCAGAATATTAAACCCCTATCCGGAATTTTATTTCGAAATCATGGCAACCATTCTAAATAAACAGGCGTTTTGACTGTTTTATTATTATTAATTCTTTTTTATGGGTGTTTGGGCATTTGGGAAAAATAGGTAAAATAACTGAAACTATAAGAACAAATCTGGAAAAATAACTGCATCAGGTTTGTTGCCATGTGTTTACCACATGTCTAATACAAGACACAAATGCTGCCTTTAACAATGCACTAAACAGGATCTGAAAGAGCAGGCATGTCGAGACAAATGTTGCACTTTTATTTATTTATTACATTATTTGTTTTATATAACAATTCAGAACATATTTATTAACAGTTACATTGGTGTCAGACACATGGTAAAGATTGATCCGAAATCAACCTTGTGACGGGTGGACACGTTAACCACTAGGCAATTGGGTAGACCCCATTTGAAATACAAGACAAATGCTGCACTTAACATATTATTGTTTATATCATGTCTTTTTATTTAACTATCACTGAAAATATTTTTTATAGCTGGTAACAGTTACATCAGCATTGGTAATATTTTAATTTTAAAATATCCTAGTGAATCTGACAGTGATCATCTCAGATTAGCCTCTTGTCAAGCAAGCACAATCACCACTATGCTTTTGAGGCACCTTTGCACTTACCAATGCACTCAAACACATTTTATTTATAGTTAAACTGCATCAGACATTTGGTTCAGGATCATTATTATATTAAGAAAGAGAGAGAGAGAGAGAGAGAGAGAGAGAGAGAGAGAGAGAGAGAGAGAGAGAGAGAGAGAAACAAAGTCCTAGAGAGAGCAAGAGGTAAAGAGAGAGATGAGACAAGAAAGAGAAGAGATGATAAAGAGAAAGTAAATTAGACTAAATCACAAAGACACAGAGGGTGTTTTAAAAAAAAGACTATTAAATAGGCCAGACAAAATATTACAATATGGTGTACTGGAATACTCTGCAGCTATGTGGTGAGTGAAGTAAACTTTCAAGCAGCAATGCAGACCAGTTCTTGATAACTACATCACAAACACAAACACACAAAGTTAAAAACAAAACATTAAAAAAAAAAAATAATAATAAAAACAAACACAAACCCAAACACTATTAAACAGACAAAACAATACAATAGAGTGTAATGTATTATTGTACAGCTATGTTCTGAATGAAGTGAGCTTACAAGCAGCAATGCAGAACACGAGCTCTCGTTCATGCATCAAGTCTCGGTGGAGTTTGGGTGGTCCAAAGATGAAGTGTGTGAGAGCTGAGAAACCTGTGCGAGTGATGTGGCTTTTCACGCTGCCCTGTAAGTAGACATACACACAAAATAAAGTTATACTTAAGGGAAGATATACTATATATTGCTGTGTATAAGCCGACTTTTCAGGTCTCTAAATGTTGCATGACATACTAATAATCTCCAGTGAGAAATACATTTTCTGTCACTAACAATGACTAAAACTTGGGTTTGCTTATACGTGGTACTAGCCTTTTTATACCAGATTTTGAGAGGTAAACTAAGGGGTCGGCTTATACACAGAGTCAGCTTATACATGGTATTAAAAAACACATAATTATAGTGTAAAGTTATGTTTTGAATGAAAATCTTGTTTTGAATGGAAAAATCTTGTTTTCAATTTTCAAAACAGAACATAATTGGCTTACCGAAATTCATATGAACGTGAAAATATAGTGGTTCAAACATTTAATTTTGGGTCACCATATTTTATAACGGTTTTTGAGTCCTGTGTTCTGTTATGAAGTTAAAGCTAATACGATACCTGCAGTGTGTTTACAATTACAGCAAATAATTTATTATGGTTCGCATAGTATGTTACTAGATATTGTATCTCCAGTGCAAATCAATTTAGCACTATTTGTTGTTGTTAAAAATATTGGAGTGGTTGCAGCAAAATTACCAGCATATATCTTATTGCTTAGAATACATTCATAACTTGCTGAAGCCTGTATGGAGACTGCTGATCAAATTTACAAATGTGCTAATCAAATCACAAAATTATTAGCAGCAAATCCTAACGATTTCTTTCTGTACAAATTATTTCCTGTGTTATGAAGTTAAAGCAAGCCCAACGAGTACCAACCTTGACGTCCGAGTAGTCAAGCCCCTCAAGATGTTCCACTGCATAGCTGTAGGTGAGTAGGGGGGGCACCTCCTCCTGGTGTTTTGTCACCTCTAGATAGAGACAGAAGTTTATTTAGTGATACACTCAACACTGTTTATATGTGGTTACAAAGAGAAACAGAGAGAAACAGACAGAGACACACATACAGACAGAGATAAAGACGTGTTCCAATGCGTAGCTGTAGTTGAGTAGGGGGGGCACTCCTCCTGGTGCTTCGTCACCTCTAGAGAGAGACAGATGTTTATTTAGTATGAAAGAGAGAGAGAGAGAGAGAGAGAAAGAGAAAGAGAAAGAGAGTGAGAAAGAGAGAGTGAGAGAAAAAGAGAGACAGACAGAAAGAGAAGTGATTTATTTAGTGATGCACTCAACAGTTTATCTATAGTTACATGGAGAGAAGGAGAAAGACACAGAGACAAACAGAGAGAGAGCCAGAAATGGTTTATAGAACATTTCACTCAACAGTTTATCTAAGACTATATGGCATTTTTTGTTTAACCATGCACTGAACAGATTTAATGGTTATATCAGCAACAATCTCTAATGGATACCAAATCGACTATGTGCCAGACTGCCACACATACCATTAGTCTACTGAGGCACATACAAACAAAGAAATACACACACGCACGCATGTATGGTACATCTGATACATCAGTGCTTGGCTAATACTTTATTTGCTCACATTTCCCCGTTCATAGCTTCCAAAACAGAAGAAAAAACTAATTAAGTTTACATTAAAAAAAAATTAAAATACTAAATTAAATTTAAAATTAAAGATTTTTAAAAATGTATTAAAAAATATAAAAGATTTTACAAGAGGACACCGCAATGAATAGAAGAAGAAAAAATGCCACCAAAACCCCCAAAACAAAGCAGTAACAATGAAAAACCAATTCAATGCATTATGATCATGACACAATGAACCTCAGCCATACATCTTGAGACTGTGTTCCAGTGATTATTTCTGTATTATGTCATGACAGTTAGCCAGGATATGGTATAAAGGAGAACGCTGGAGGAGATTATTAAATCAATAAATATGGCTAGGAGCTCTTTCACTAACAGAAATCTAATAGTAACTGCCAATAATGGATCAATTCCTGTGGAGCTACACTGCATGAAATGCCAATTAAATGACAAAAGGTCTGGTCAAATGCCAGGATCTGTTGGTGGCCTCTGGTATTGGGGTAATGCTGTATTTCATGGAAACCAATTAGAACACTCTACTTCTGAATAAAGCCCATCGCAGTTGGTGCCATAACAGATGCTTCATACAGTTTTGTTTATCAAATTCAAACACTGGTTAACCAGTAATACTGTATTCTTTCTTCTTTTTTCTTCTTTTTTCTTACAGTGTACTTTTTTCTTCTTTTTTTGTGCTATTAAATAGCTTTTATTTTTTGTTATTAAATTATTTTAAAATTTTGTTTGTCCTATTAAATAGCTTTCTTTTTGTAACCTTTTCATGTTACTTATTTTAAGTGTGCTTTCATAAATCTTAAATTTATTCATTAATTTATTCAGATTATTAATCACCCGAAGCACATCAATTATTTTTAATACTTATTGCTATTTATTATTGTTGTTGTTACTACTAATACTAAATTATTATTATTACTTCAAATTTAATTGGTTTAATAATGCACTCAATACCTTTTTATAGTCATGCTTTAACAGTGCAAAAACAAACAGTAACATGCAACTAAGACAAAAATGGACAGCATCAATTATACCCATGGATGTATCTAATGAAACATAAGCTCTATTTTATCACACTTTACATACCTGGTCTACCCTTGTCATCAGCAAACCCTGAAAGAAACAAACAGTGCAACATTACAATCATATGTAGACTGACACAAACATTTGCATACATATAGGCTTTAAAAAGTAAATTTCTATTGTTAGGTTAATATTTGCAGAGAGAGAGAGAGAGAGAGAGAGAGAGAGAGAGCGAGATAAAAAAGTTTATTTAGTTATATGGTATCTGACATATAGCTGATAGTCAAAAAGGAAGCTAATACCACTCTTTTCAAATACAGAAGTGGTGTAGCATTGACTAAACAAAAAATAGTGCAATGGGCCCCCAGTTTAACTAGCACCACAATTTTCCCAATTAATATTTAAAAACAAAATATGTTCCTTATAACTGCTAATCAAGTTGAATTAACACAACATGACTAATTAAAATGTTAAAAACAAAATCTTCCTGGGACACTGACCTGCCTCTACTGTACGAACAGTATCCCACTCTGCTTGGGCAGCGTCCAGTGACTTGGACCGGACATCTTTTTCTTGGACAGTGTCTGAAACGGACACTGTTGGAATATCTGTCTTTACTGTCTCAGCCTGCAAATACATTTTGTAAGAGAAGTTTATAATAGCTTCAGATAGGGAAGGACACCGCATTAGATGATACATGACACCAATTTAAAGAATGTTTTCAACACCAAATAATACCAATTAAAATATGTTGTGTGATTCATTAAATGAAACATTTGAATTACTGCAGGTTTTAAGCTGGACTGCAAAATTCATTAGTGATTTGGCTTATTTACTTCTTTTTGTTAAATTCAGTTTCAGTTAGTAGCTAGTTGCTATGATTATGGAGATCTATAAATAATGTTGCACATTTTAAAATGAATTTTCATTAACTATTATATTAGCATCGGAAATGTTTTAATAGAAAAAACAATGACAGGAATTAATCTCAGATCGACCACTAGGCTACTAAAACGCCCTGAAATAATATAACAAAAACATTCTGCTTACCGTAACAGCACCACTCTCTGCACTGACAGCACCATCTTGGGTAGACACTGGTGCTGCTGGTGGTGATGTGACAGAAGACTCTTCCTTCTCCACTTGCACCATTTCAGACTTTTCTCCCTTTCTATCAGGTTGCTCACCAGGGGACACCTCATGCTCTGGCCGAGACGAATCAGCTGTGGCGGGCAGCTCAAATTCAAACTCTGCGTCTGAGTCATGTTTGTGGACGTCGTCCGAATCAGACACGGATGAGAAGTCCGACTTGTCTTCTGAGATCTGTTCGAGTGGTGCGTCGTGGAACACCACCTGCCCAGCTCGAGCACCTTTCTTTAATGGGGCCTGGGTAAAGAAGAATAGTAATAATAAAGGGATCTACAATGACTCTAAATTTTACTTGCCCACGGTCAACAGGTTTGAAAATTAACTGGCCTGGTAACGAGTAGTAATAATCAGGGGTTATAAAAAAATTCTCAATTTTGCCAGCCATAAAGTCAATAAATTGACTGGCCATACTTAAAATTCACTGTAATTTACTGACCCAAGTCTAAAAATTACTGGCCATGAACACTGGGCCAATGTATTGTAAAAGCCTTGAATAATAAATAAAGGTTTGTGTTTAATGATGCACTTCACACATTTTTATTAATAAATGTATCAGCATCTAAAACATTTTTAACAACTCTAATGGCTATCTGACTGAGACTGATCTCAGATTTGAACGTGTGTCAGGTAGGCATGCACATAACTATGCTATTAAGGCAGCATGAAGAGATAGACATATGTACATGCACGTGTATGTAGTATATGCTCAATTTATTACCCCCTGCCTACCCCCAAGTTAAAGCCAAGCTAAACAGGTAGTACCTACACCTACAGAAGATATCTAGTAGTTAAATGACAAGCAGTTGATTTAATGTTTCACACAACTGTTACTTATCAGTGTTATAGTTATGACTAGATACACTCAGTATTTCAATGTGTATGCATGTCAAAACATATTTGCATTAACTACGGCAATAATCTTTCTCTACCTCTCTCTCTCTTTCACTCTGTGTCTCCCCACCTCTCTCTGTCTCTTTCATGATTTCTTTTTCACCTGATCGAATCCATCGAAGGGATCTTTCTTGGAAGCAGGGTTCTCTGGATTGTTTCTGTGGTTAATCTCCTTCATGTATATTTCCTCTCTGATGCTCTCTCTCTCTCCCCCCCCTCTCTCTTTCTCTCTAGTCTGTTACTCACCTCATCGAATCCCTCGAAAGGGTCTTTCCCGGAGGCCGGGTTGTCTGGGTTGTTTCTGCGGTTCATCTCGTCCACATATATGGCAAGCCCGGCCGCGATGCTCTGCTCCACCAGCCCATCAATCACCAGCCTCACCTCCTCCGGCTCGTCGTCATAACTCAGCACCCCCTCATCCGTGTCGTCATCCACACACCCTCCGTTCTGTGACATCGACACATCAGTTGCATCGCTCGTTTCGATCCCAGTACCTCCCTGCATCTCGTCATTCACAACATCATTGGCGCTTTCAAGCCCAACTCCCCCCTGAGTCTCATTCACTGTGTTGTGGTTGTCAGGGCAACGACCTGTGGCCTCTGTGCTGTTTGGCTGATTGTCCACTTCGGGTTCGGTGGTCGGGCGGTTGTCATTGACATTGGTGTTGGTGTCGCTGAAGTCTATCTGTAGGTGGTCAAGCTCCACGGGGCCGGGCGAACCAGTGGGAGCGGTGGTCATGTCCGAATCCATCGTCAGTACATTACACTCTGGGCTAACAGTTTATCTTTAAAACAAAGAAATGCCATTTATTTAATTAAACACTCAACACATTTTTATTAATTAAAAAAATCTCTAGTGACTATCCAGGGGTGCAGAAAGTATTTGCCCGTTCGCCAAATGCGAGTAAAAATTCTGACAGATGAATTAAAACATACAAGTGCCATTTTCGTTAGTTCTGGTCTGGTGGGCTTATAAATTTTTTGTTTACATTTCTACATTGTTGGAAATACCATTTATTTATTTAATGACACACTCAACATATTTTACATTATGGTATTATCAGTCGGAAATATACATGAAGGAGATTGATCTCAGACTGACTGTGTGTCAGGTGGGTGTGTACAACTACTGAGATGCTCCATAAAGAAATAACCTTTTTAAGTTTTCGAGAAACAATTATAATATTTTTCAGAAGAGTAAATGTGAAATTTGCCAAATTTGTGACTGGAATTTTACATTAAGAATATAAACTTCAACATATTATAAAAGTTTATCTGAATGAACTAAGCCTAATTTGGCTAATCAGCCTAGGGATAATGGAATTAGGGACCGCAGCGGAAGACCAGTGGTGCCGCAGCCAGCCGCTAGTCGATCCGTTCATTTCGTGGTACGAAAACAGGCCTATTTTTTAAACACCGCACAAGCTCATCGGGA
>JAVCKW010036642.1:0-15202 GCA_034780715.1 Peltospira delicata | reverse complement strand
CCTAGAACTCCTCAAACGATTTAACTCCAACCAAAAAGTCTGCATATCATCACTCCAAAAAGAGTATCTATGGGAGGATAAAAGCGAAAAAACCATAAGAAGAGATCTTGATGTTATCAAAGAGGTTTTTCCTGATTCCTTTGAACTTATACGAGGTGAAAAGGGTTGTTATAAAGCTATCACTAAAAAGAGCTTTGAAAACTTCCTATCCCCTCAAAATATCTCTCTTTTAGTTCAGACTTTTAATCTAACCCAACAAAGTGATAGTTTTAAAAGTTTTGATATAGATAGCTCAGATAGAGCCATCATAGAAAAGAAGATCAAAGAGTCAAAAAAAATATATGAGTTTAAAAACAGACCATTTGAACACAGTATCAAAGATAGAGATCTTTTCAAACAGATAGAAGAGAGTATCTATCAGCTAAAAAAGTCAAAGATTGAGTATAAAACTCCAAGAGGAGTAGAGACAATTTTGATAAAACCATATAAGATCATATTTATCAATGAAAACTTCTATCTTGCATGTGAAAATATCGATAGAGAATATATCTTTTCACTATATAGGATCTCAAATATCCAAAACTTTACCCAAATGGCAGATACTTTTCATAAAAATCCTGATATTGTTGATTTTATCTCAGATATTCAGACTCCCCTTTGCCACCTATCAGCCAGACTATAAAAGGTTTCTCATAAAAGCTGTTTTAGAGGACTTAGAGAGTATCTAAAGTAAAACTAAAGATCTAGAGACAACATAAGCTATCCTATGCCATAATCAACCTTTCTTAAAGGGAGATTTATGAAGAAAATTTTAGACTACTTTACAAGCCAACCTCATCAACCATTTTTCGTAACTGCCGTTATAGATGCTATAGTTTTTATGCTTCTGTTTTTACCCTCATTTAAAGGTGTTATAACTCTTAGTATCAATCCTTTGGATTTTCATGCTTATTCACTGATCTTTTTAGTTTTTACTCCTGCATTTTTGGGGTTTTTGCTTACCACTTTTCCTAGATTTTCTCAAACTCCAGCTATTTTACAAAAGGAGTATATGGGGATCTTTTATGCTATATTAAGCGGAGCAATACTCTTTTTGATTGGTAGTTTTGTTGGTGGATTTGTACTCATACTCTCAAAAATTTCTCTGCTTTTAGCTCAAACTTATGCTCTTTTGGTTTTTACAAATATCTACAAAGCCTCTCCTATGGAGGATAAGCATGATCAGTTTTGGATCATATTTGCTTGGTGTAGCGGGATAGTTTCAAATCTGCTCTTTTTGTTTGGTTTTAGATCAGCTGCTGTGGAGATTGGTGTCTATCTCTATCTGATATTTTTAGCTCTATCTATCGCTCAGAGGATGGTGCCGTTTTTTACTCATGTGATGATAAAAAGAGATGAAAATCTTCTGAAATATATCTCTATCTTATTTGCCTTGATGGTTGTTTTTGATCTTTTAAATCTAAAGATTGGGTTTTTCTTTCTTTTAGCTAGTGGTGCTCTGCTTTTAAGAGAGATGATGAGATGGAAACTTCCTTGGATAAAAAGCGAACCTATCATCTGGATACTTCACTTAGCTGTATATTGGCTACCTTTGGCTCTTATATTTGGAGGCTTTGCGAGGTTGGCGGAGCTTATTTTTGAGAGATCTTTTTTATCTCTTCATATACATCTAGTAGTGCTTGGATTTTTGACTACTATACTTATAGGTTTTGGAACAAGAGTAACTCTAGGACACTCTGGAAACCAGATGTATGTAGACAGATATACAAAAATAGTTTTTTATCTTACACAGATCGTTTTATACTTTAGAGTGATCTACTCATTTTCAGGTTCATCTATACTGTTTGATATAGCATCTGCTTTGTGGATGGGGCTATTTTTGGCTTGGGGAGTAAAGTATCTGCCGGTTTTGATAAATCAAAAAAAGTTAAGATAGATGGAATTTTACTCTGGCTTGGAAGATATCTTAACCACCTCCAGCCCAAAAGAAAAATTTGATAAATTTGCCCTCTTTTATGAGAGTTATAAATCAAACAGGATAATCTTTGAAACTAATTTTCAAACAAAGATCTTTAAAACTCCCTCATACTCTACGATCTGCAACATCACTCCGGCTACAACTATGCCAAAACGATCTAGTTTATCAACTTCTAGAGGAAAAGCTTATCTCATTCACTCTATCGCTCACATCGAATACTCGGCTGTCGATCTAGCCCTAGATCATGCATATAGATTTAAAGATTTGCCAAGATCGTATTATGATGATTGGCTTGAGGTTGCAGAGGATGAGATCAGACACTTTTTGATGCTAGAATCACTACTCATTGATCTAGGATATAAATATGGAGATTTTGATGTACACTCATTTTTGTTTGATATCTCTCAAAAGAGTCTAGATCTGCTTACCAGAATGGCAGTTGTTCCCAGATATCTCGAAGCTTCAGGGCTTGACTCCAGCCCTATGGTGATAGAGAAGTTAAAGAGAGTTGATGATGAGTTTTCAAAAAAGATCATACAAGCTCTAAATATCATCCTCAAAGAAGAAGTAGATCATGTCAAAAAGGGGGATAGGTGGTTTCGATATGCTTGCAGACTTGAAGAAGTAGATCCACAAAACTACTTTGCTATCGTAGAAGAGATTTTACCAAATGCAACAAAGAAAAAGCATTATGTCAATGTAAAAGCTAGATTAGATGCCGGCTTTAGTTGCAGTGAGATAAAAACTCTTGGCGATATTGAGTGTGATTAAAATGCATATCCAAATTTTAAAAACTCAATATCCACAATAAGTGCCGGATCATCATTGACATTAAACATATCTCTAGCAATAAACTTATCATTTTCACCAATAATAAACCTACCAATACTAAGACTAGCACCCCAGTAAAATCTCTGTGATTTTGGAAAAAAACGATAACCTATTCCTACACCTAATCCAAGTTTCAGCTCAGTTTCTATCTTATTCTCATTTGGATTTTTATCATTTGCAACAACACCTTTTAGATATGCAACTCTACTAAATCCACTCAGATAGAAACCATTAAACTCTTGTGATAAAAACTTTCTATAATGAAAATCTATAGTATGATCATAAAAATAGCTCTCTTTTGTCTCATTTGCATCACTCATATAACCTCTTGAAACTCTAACTCTAGAGAATGTCCAAGGAAAGGCATACTCTACACCATTGTCAAAGTCAAAATATGAGTATGTGCCAGCAATACCTCGCTCACTATCATTTGATGCGAAAACTCTAGGAAAGTTAAACTCAAAACCATTTGCATAACCAAGTAGCGGATAATCTTTGGCATAAAGAAAAGTTTGAAGTATCGCTAAAAACAGAAAAATTTTTCTCATATCTATACTCACTATATAATTTAGAGAGCATAGAGCAATTTATATGCCAACAATTAGCAGTAATCTGCCAAAAGTCCGCTCTTTAGCTGTTTGTATGTATCCTCTCCAACAAGCTCTCGTACGATCTCAAGTCCAAAACAGATTGCAGTACCCGGACCTCTTGAAGTGATGATATTTCGATCTACCACTACATTTTGGTTGTCAGTAAACTTCTCAACTCCAATCTGCTCTTCATAGCTTGGATAGCAGGTATATCGATCTTTGATAACTCCAGCCTCATTGAGTGCAACAGGTGCCGCACATATAGCTGCTACTTTTTTCCCTTTGTTATCAAAATCTTTTAATAATTTTTGGACAAGTTCACTATTTTTTAGATTCATAGCATTTTCATGACCACCTGGGAGCACTATCATATCAAACTCATTTGCATCTACATACTCCAGGCGATTGTTTGCCACAATAGTTATACCATTTGCTCCAGTAACTTGCTCATCTTCCAGAGATGCTGTTGTGACTTGAATACCTCCTCGTCTTAAAACATCAACTATACTTACAGCCTCAATCTCCTCAAATCCATTTGAAATAGGAACTAAAACACTAGCCACAATAAACTCCTTTGTTACTATCTATTTTACTTTTTCTAGATACTCGCCTTTTACAGTATCTACCTTTACAATATCACCCTCTAGTATATGATAAGGTATCTGAATTACAGCACCACACGACAGAGTTGCCGGCTTTTTACCACCTTGTGAGTCACCTTTGAAGTTTGGTCCTGTCTCTGTCACTTCATACTCGGTAGTGGCAGGAACTTCAACATCGATGGCATTTCCATTATGAAAAAGAATCTCAACATTCATACCATCAATGAGCCATTTTTGGCTATCTCCTACATTATCATGAGTAAGTGCGATCTGATCATAAGTAGTTGTATCCATAAACTGAAGCATATCTCCATCATCATACAAAAACTGCATCGTCTTTTGCTCCAAGTTTGGCTGTTCACACTTATCCCCCGCATGAAAAGTCTTTTCAACTACTTTGCCATTGAGATATGACTTGATCTTGCATCTCACAAATGCCGCACCTTTTCCCGGTTTGACATGTTGGTACTCTACTATCTTGTAAGGTTTGCCATCAAGCTCTATCTTTAGACCCTTTTTAAGTTCGCTCATTGAATATGATGCCATTGTTTCTCCTGAATGTTTTTTGCTTATTATAAACAAAATATACTAAAGCTATCATATTGGCATGTAATATTTGAAAAATGTGCTATATCTACATCATGATAAAGCTTATGCATAAAGACTCTGTTTTTATTGTTTTTCAAAATCTAGAATTTATTATCAAAATATCGCTACTATACTCTTATGAAAACAATTACAGTTATAGACACATTTGGATTTTTTTTTAGAAACTACTATGCTCTGCCTCAGCTCAAAAGCTCAAATGGCTTTCCTACCGGACTACTCACAGGCTTTATGAACTTTATAGCATCTCTTAGCAAAGATCATTCAACCGACTATATCGTATTTGCCCTTGATTCAAAAGAGAAGGTCATTCGAAAAGAGATAGATCCAAACTACAAAGCAAACCGCCCTGCCCCACCAGAGGATCTGCTAAAACAGCTCCCAGTTGCTATTGAGTGGATCAAAAAGATGGGATTTAAACAGCTTGAAATTCCAGGATATGAAGCTGATGATATCATAGGATCACTAGCCAACTATGCCAAGAAAAACGACCTAAAAGTCAAGATAGTATCGCATGACAAAGATCTCTACCAGCTTATATCTGACAATCAGGTTCTCATCCACGATCCTATGAAAAAAGTAGATATAAATGAGAGAAAATGTATAGAGAAGTTTAGTGTCAACCCATCTCAAATAGCTGACTATCTTGCAATCGTAGGCGATGCAAGTGACAATATCCCAGGAGTCAAAGGTATCGGAGCCAAGGGGGCTAGCAAACTTCTAAAAGAGTTTAAAACACTTGAAAATATCTATGAAAATATCGATAAAATAGCAAATGAGAGAACAAAAAAGCTTCTTCTTGAGAGTCGTGAAAATGCCTTTTTGAGTAAGAAACTAGCCACTTTGTATGATGATCTTATCAATGAGTGCGATCTAAGCGAGTATGAGTTTCCAAAGACAAATCCGATACTAAAAATAGCTGATGATATGATTGATCTAGATATGACAGCTTTGCTCAAAAGAGCTAGTATCTCGTATGAAAATGGCTCAAACACTCCACAAAAATCTCTCTTTACTCCACTGTTGCTAAACACTAAAAAGAAGCTTGACAATGCCCTTGCAAAGATACCCAAAGAGTCTATCATCGCCTTTGATACAGAGACCACTTCGCTTGATGCACGAACTGCCAAAATAGTTGGTTTTTCCTTTTCTTATGATGAAAAAGAGGCTTTTTATGTACCTATCGCCCATAACTATCTAGGTGTTGGTGAACAGGTAAAAATGGATGATGCTAAAGAGGCTTTGATAAAGCTATTTAAACATAAAATAATCGGGCAAAATCTCAAATATGACTACAAAATCCTAAAGCATAACTTTGGCTTTGAAAACTTAGCCATAGAGGGAGATACGATGATCATCTCTTGGCTTCTTGACTCCTCCCTCTCAGCCGGACTTGACAATATGGCAAAAAGATATTTTAACTATGAGATGGTAAAGTTCAAAGATGTAGTCAAAAAAGGTGAAAACTTTTCAGTAGTTGAACTTGGCGATGCTTGTAAATATGCGAGTGAAGATGCCTGGATGACATTGAAACTCTTTAACTTTTTTCAAGATAAGCTGGATGAGAGTTTAAAAAATGAGGCAAAAAATGTTGAGTATCCATTTGTAAACACTCTCATAAACATGGAAGATATCGGTATCAAAGTGAGTGTAGAGTTTTTTGAAAAGTTGTTAGAAAATGCAAATAAAACAGTAGCTGATCTAACGAGTGAGATATATAGACTTAGCGGTACAGAGTTCAATATCAACTCCACTCAACAACTGGGGAATATCCTCTTTGAGAGGTTAAATCTCAAAAAAGGGAAAAAGACAAAAACCGGATACAGCACAAATGAAAAAGTCCTTCATGATCTCATAGATGAGCATGAGATCATCCCAAAGCTTCTGGAGTATCGTGAGATCTACAAGCTTAGATCTACCTACATAAAACCACTCCTTGATCTTGGTAAAAAAGATCAAAACCACAGGATCTACACAAACTTTTTGCAAACTGGAACCACCACAGGACGATTAAGTTCAAAAAATCCAAACCTGCAAAATATACCAGTACGAACCAAACTGGGAAGAGAGATCAGAAAGGGCTTTATCGCAAAAGATACTTACAAGCTTGTAAGTATCGACTATTCACAAATCGAGCTTAGACTGTTGGCTCATTTTTCAAAGGATAAGACACTCTTGGATGCCTTTAACAATGGGGATGATATCCACTTGCAGACTGCTATGAAGATCTTTGGTAAAGAGAGTGCAAAAGAGAAGCGATCTATCGCAAAAAGCATCAACTTTGGACTTCTCTATGGTATGGGAAGTAGAAAACTAGCTCAGACAATCAATGTAAGTGTAGCCGAAGCAAAGAGCTATATAGAGAACTATTTTGCCTCATTTCCTACCGTAAAAAGCTATCTGGAGTCAATCAAAGAGAGTGCAAAGAGAGACAATGCCATCTATACACTGCTTGGAAGAAGACGAGTTTTTGACTATGAGAGTGCAAATGCCTTTGAAAAAGCTGGTTTTGAGAGGGAGAGTGTCAACACCCTCTTTCAAGGAAGTGCAGCTGATCTGATAAAACTTGCCATGAATAAGATAGACAAAGAGATAGATAGAGACTCTGCATCTATGCTTCTTCAAATCCACGATGAGTTGATATTTGAAGTGAGAGAGGATAAAGCAGAGGAGTTTGGAGAGTGGGCAAAAGAGTTGATGGAGAGTATCTATAAGCTTGAAGTTCCTCTTGTCTGTTCTGTGAGCATCGGGGATACTTGGGGAGAGTTGAAATAAAGTGTAAAGCAACACTTGACACTTTGTAATTTATCTGCTATAATGCTCCTCATAAAACCAAAGGAGCTATTATGAGCTTAAAGATGGCAACACTTACCAAAGAGAGTGGAGTTAGCAAATCGACCATACTCTACTACATCAAAGAGGGCTTACTGCCTGAACCCAAAAAACCAAAACCAAATGTTCACATATATGATGATAAGTCGATCCCGATGCTCAAGTTTATCAAATATTTTCAAGAGCATCTTCACTACTCCATATCTGAGATCAAATCTATCATTGATGACAATAAGCTTGATTTTAGTAGTGACAGCAGTGAAGTTATAAACTACCTAAAAGCCTTTAACTCTCAAGATAAGAAGAGTGAGATAAACGATATAAAAAAGAGATCAAAAGCTCTGGGAGTTGATCCAAAGCTCTTTGATGAGTACAAATCAAGGGCAAAAGAGCTTGCAAAGATAGAGTATGATATCTTTGCCAAGATGCTTGAAAACAGTACCAACAATAATGAAAACGAGCTACAAAAAGTGATGTTTGATACTCTTTTGACTCTAAAGCCCTATATCTTTAATCAGGCAACTATAAAAGAGCATAAAAAGAGATTGGCAAAGAACCTAAAGGCTAAGTCATGATAGAGTATTTTAAAAAGATCGAAGGACTTTTACCTTATATTTTAGTTGTCTTTTTCAATGCTATCATCGATCTAGGCGATAAGATACTGCTTCAAAATGCTGTCTTTAAGTTTTATGATGGATCTACCCAAATTATATTGACTGCTTTTATCAACTCACTTATTATTATCCCCGGAATTTTACTCTTTACACCAGCAGGATATCTCAGTGACAGGTTCTCAAAGAGTATAGTGCTTAGATACTCATCACAAGTGGCTCTGGTGTTGAGTGTGCTGACGATGATTGCCTACTATTTTGGAGCCTTTAAGATGGCACTCTTTTTGACATTTTTGCTTGCAACTCAATCAGCTATATTTTTCCCTGCAAAGTATGGACTGATAAAAGAGCTGTTTGGCAAAGATAGATTGCCAGAGGGAAATGGTATCATCCAAGCTACAACCATCATAGCTATACTTCTTAGCTCATTTGTTTTTTCTATCTTGTTTGAGAGGATGATAAGTGGAGATGAGAAGAGTGTTGGGGATTACCTCTCAAGTGTCTGGAGTGCGACAGGCATACTTGTAGCTCTTGCTGCTCTTCAAGTATATCTCACCTCCAAAGTACCTCTGCTTGAGTATGGCGACAGCTCACTAAGGCTTATCAAAGAGAAGTATCTAAAACTAGGCTACCTCAAAGAGAACCTCTCGCTTGCTTTTAGCAATAGAGTCATAATTGAGAGTATTTTGGGACTTGGGCTCTTTTATGGTATCTCTCAAGTCTTGCTGGCGGTTTTTGGTGTGCATCTTAAAGAGGTTGCAAATGAGCACAATACTGTAGTAGCACAAGGGATTATGGCGATGGCAGGAGTCGGGATTGCTATCGGTGCTCTTTTAACTGCAAAGTTTTCCAAAAACTACATAGAGACTGGGCTTTTGCCAATTGGTATATTTGGTATAGTCACGACTATCATAGCTATATCAAAGAGTTCATCTACCTATATACTTGGCTTGGAGTTTTTACTTTTTGGTATCTTTGGCGGTTTTATCTTGGTTATCTTAAACTCTCTTATACAGTTTCGATCCAAAGAGCATGAGCTTGGACGAATCATGGCAACAAGCAACTTTGTACAAAATATCTTTATGCTTATCTTTTTGATCTTGACTTCTATCTGGGCACTCAATGAGTTTAGTGTCAAGAGTATCTTTGCGATACTTGCGACTATTGCTATGTTGCCACTGATCTATACATTTATAACACTTCCCCAATTTATGCTTAGATTTTTATCAAAATTTGTCGCAATGTTTCGATATAAATTTACAATCCAAGGGGTTGAGAACTTTCCAAAAGATGGTGCTGCTATGCTTCTTGGAAACCATATAAGCTGGATTGACTGGTTGATTTTATCAATAGCTAGCCCCAGAAGAGTCAGCTTTGTGATTGAGAGGAGCATCTATGAGAAGTGGTATCTCAATCCATTTTTTAAATTTTTCGGTCTTATCCCTATATCGACTCGTGCAAGCAAAAGTGCATTTAAAGAGATACAAGAAAAACTAAAAGCCGGCAAGATAGTGGCTCTCTTTCCAGAGGGGGCAATCAGCAGAAATGGACATCTTGGTACCTTTGCAAAAGGGTATGAAAAGGCACTAAAAGATATCGATGTTCCTATCATACCATTTTATATCAGAGGGCTTTGGGGGAGCAGGTTTTCCTATGCTCACGATAAACAGAAAGATAATGTCAAACATAGAACCAGAGAGGTAAGTGTCAGTTTTGGTGCTCCTCTACCACACAACACAAAAGCAAATGACTTGAAAAAGGCTATATTTGAGCTACAGATTGAGTCTTGGACAAGATATATAAACACTCTTCCCCCTATACAAAATGCTTGGCTAGCCATGGCAAAACGAAGGGGAGGAGAGCTTTGTGTCGCTGACTCTACTGGGGCAAAATTAAGCTCTACCAAGTTTGCTGCTGTTGTAAAGACATTTTCTTCCAAAATAGCAGAGTTCTCAAAAGGTGAGCAAAATATCGGTATAGTGATGCCCTCATCTGTAGGTGGTGCTATCATAAATATGGCAACACTGATGCTTGGCAAAACCATAGTAAACCTAAACTACACAGCAAACCTAAAGTCACTGGAGCATGCCATCGATTTAGCCAACATAAAGACAATCTACACATCAAAAAACTTTATTACCAAGCTCAAAGCAAAAGGTATAGATATAGAGGATACACTAAATAGAGCCAGAGTGATCTATGTTGAGGATATCAAAGAGAGCATCAGCAAAAAAGATGTCATCAAAAACCTCCTTACACTAAAAATAACCCCAATATTACTCCTAGAGAGACTCTGGCTCAAAAAGGTAGATCCAATCGATACAGCAGCTATTCTCTTTAGCAGTGGAAGTGAAGGATCACCAAAGGGGATAGAGCTTAGCCACAAAAACTTCATGGGAAATATCAAACAGTTTGGAAATGTTTTAAACTTCAAGAGTGATGATGTTATGCTTGCATCTTTGCCACTTTTTCATGTATTTGGGCTTACAGTCACACTGCTTGCTCCTTTGGTTGAGGGTGTGCCGTTTGTCGCTCAACCTGATCCTACCGATGCAGAGGGTGTAGGAAAATTAGCGGCAAAATATCATACTACACTTCTCTTTGGTACATCTACATTTTTTAGAATCTATGCCAAAAATAGAAAACTGCTCCCTATCATGTTTAAAGATGTGAGATATGTGGTAGCAGGTGCCGAGAAAGTAACAAATGATGTGAGAGAAGCTTTTAAAAAGAAGTTTGGACTTGAGATCCACGAAGCCTATGGAGCGACTGAGGCTACTCCGGGAATTAGTGCAAATCTCCCTGATGTACTCAATACCGAATATTGGACTTTACAAGTTGGACACAAAAAAGGAACAGTTGGTATGCCTTTCCCAGGATCAGCATGCAAGATCGTTGATCCAAACAGCTATGAGGAGCTTGAAGCTGGTGAAGAGGGGATGATTATCGTTGGTGGTCCTCAAGTGATGAAAGGGTATCTAAATGATGTAAAAAAGACAAATGAAGTCATCATCGAAAAAGATGGAGTAAGATGGTATATCACTGGAGATAAAGGGAAGATTGATGAAGATGGATTTTTGACTATCGTTGACAGATATTCACGATTTGCCAAGATTGGTGGTGAGATGGTTTCACTTGGAGCTATAGAGGAAGCCATAAGAGAGATACTGCCAGAGGATATCGATATAGTAGCCAGCAATGTTGATGATCCTAAAAAAGGAGAGAAAGTAGTGTTGATGTATCATGGAGATATCACAGAAGATGAGTTAAAAACACTCATCAAAAACTCATCTCTCAATCCTCTTATGATCCCATCAAACTACTACTATCTTGAAGAGATGCCAAAGCTAGGAAGCGGAAAGAGTGATCTAAAGTTGGCTAAGAAGCTAGCTAATGAGCTTAGTGGCTAACTAAACTTCACCCACATCCTCTTTGCTCCATGAGCTCCTATCACCAAAGTCTGCTCAATATCGGCAGTCTTTGAAGCCCCTGCCATAAAAAGCCCAAACTCATCGACTCTCACTCTCTTGTAGGCTTCATGCATATTATTTACTATGCTGTTTTTATCAAGGATGATTGTGATCTCTTCATAAAATGTATAATCTTTTCGCTCATTTTCGCTCTTGTGATTGATGTAGACAGCTCCATTTTCAGCCACTCCAAACTCTGCTACTATACCAACACCTCTGATCTCTTCACTTATATCTCCACCTGCAGTTTTTAGATTTTTTATAAAAGTTTTTAGTGGATCATCATAGCTTGTTGGAGCAAAATCCAAACTCCTCTTCTCTATCTCAAAAAGAGAGTTGGATCTTAACTTTTTTAGTATCTTTTCTCTAGAGTTCATCCCACATATCCCTAAATGATTGTTTTGCTACTTTGGGTGCGATTCTGCCCTCTCCCCAAGCATTTTTGTAGAGTTTGTGTGGCACAAAAGAGGCGATCTTTGTAGCTATCTTGAAAACTCTGGGGTGTTTTAAGATCAGATATCCAAACTTGTAAAACTTATCTTTTGGCTCATTTGTAACCTTTTTATACTCAGATCTATAAGCTAAAAGCTGATCGTGTATATCTATCTTGACAGGGCAGACATCAGTACAGCTCCCACAAAGGGTAGAGGCAAAGGCAAGATCTCCATACTCTTTGATATCCTTGCTGGAACCTAGTATGCTTCCTATTGGTCCTGGTATGGTGTAGCTATAGTTGTGTCCGCCTGATCTTCTGTAGATCGGACAACTATTCATACAGGCTCCACATCTGATGCACTTTAGAGCTAGAGCAAATCTCTTGTTTTGAATCATCTTGCTTCTGCCGTTATCTACGATGATGAGATGGATCTCTTTGTTTTTATCCGGCTTTTTGAAGTGTGAAGTGTATGTCGTGATAGCCTGACCTGTCGCACTTCTTGCAAGGATTCGTGTAAAGACTCCCAAATCCTGCATAGAGGGGATGATCTTTTCTATCCCCATACAGGCTATATGAGTATCTGTAAGGCTTGTGCCCAGATCTGCATTTCCTTCATTTGTGCAAACCACAAACAACCCCTCACTTGCTACTGCAAAATTGACTCCGGTTATCGCCACATCGCTACTCTCAAAATCCTCTCTCAAACTCCTCCTTGCAAATTCAGTAAGCTCTACAGGATCACTGTAAGACTCGCCAAAAATATCTGAGATCTGCTCCTTTTTAAGATGGATTGCAGGTAGGACTATGTGGCTTGGGGGTTGGTTGTTTAGCTGTACTATCCTCTCTCCAAGATCTGTATCGATCACTTCATAACCTCTCTTTTGGAGGTAGTGGTTGAGTCCGCACTCCTCTGTGAGCATCGATTTGCTCTTGATGATCTTTTTGGCATTTTTGCTCTTTAAGATCGACTCTACTATCTTGTTGTGTTCATCGCTATCCTCTGCCCAGTAGAGTTGTATGCCGTTTTTTAGGGCATTTTCTTCAAACTCGACTAGATACCGATCCAAGTGGCTGATAGTGTGAGATTTGATATTTGATGCAAGCTCTCTTAGACTCTCCCACTCATCAATGCTTTTGCTAGAAAGATCTCGCTTAGATCGCACAAACCAGAGAGATTGATTGTGCCAATCTACATCGCCATCAAAGAGCTTCATCACTCACTCCAGCCAAGATCTCAGCCACATGAAGATAGCTGATCTTTTGTTTCTTAAAATCACTCACACTCTTTAGATGCATCATACATGAGCTATCGTACCCTACAAAAAACTCTGCTCTACTCTCTTGAAAATTTTTGAGTTTATCATCTGCCATCTTGAGTGAGAGTTCCTTTTGGTTGATGCTAAAAGTCCCACCAAATCCACAACACTCCTCATCATGACTCATCGGCAAAATCCTGATACCATCAACCAGAGAGAGAAGATTTGTTATCTTGTCATTGTATGGGAGATTTTTCTCACTTGGGGTTGCAAGCTCAAGCTCACGAAGTCCGTGGCAACTCTTGTGAAGGGCGATAGTATGGGGAAAGCTTACATCTAAGTGATCTAACTTCACCACATCGTGCAAAAATTCACAAATCTCAAAGCTCTTTGATCTAAGCTCCTCAAATTTTGCACTTTCAAGCAGATCTATGTAGTGGTTTTTGACCATAGAGGTACAACTAGCACTAGGAGATACTATGTAGTCATATTTGCTAAAGAGATCATAAAAGTTGTTGGCTAACTCTTTGGCTTCATGGATATAGCCAGAGTTTAAAAATGGTTGCCCACAACAACTCTGATCTTTGGGATAGACTATATCAAAACCTTGATCTTTGAGTAGCTTTGCTGTAGCTTTGGCTACATTTGGATAGATCGAGTCTATAAAACAGGGGATAAAAAGGGCTACAATCTTATCTTTTTCTCTCATAAGTATGATTATAGCAAAAGAGTTGTGAGGTGAGTTTGAAACTCACCTCTATTTTGGTTGATTAGCTGTTATGCCAAACGATTTGACCGTGGAGATTGTCTTGTTTATTGATCTCGCCATTGATAGCTGCTATATCATGAGCAGAGTTATCTTTAAATGCACTAAGAGTCTGGATGATCTTATCTATATCATTTTCATTTAGATAAGATCCATCATTCATCTCGATCCTCTCGACACCTATATTTTCTCTTTTTTTGTAACTATCTTCTGACTTCTGTGCTTCATATTTGATAGTGATATGATCATTATCACCATAACCAACAACCAAATCACCATCAGACTCAAGAGTAAACTTAAGACTATCTCTCACATCGCTGTCATTGTCTGGTGTAAATATGATCCTGTCATCCTTTCCGCTACTATCCATGATAGTATCTTGACCATCACCCTTAGAGAAGTAGTAGTAGTCGTTTCCAGCTCCACCTGCAAGATAATCATTTCCTTTACCAGCTATGACAAAATCACTACCATTTGTCCCTTTGTAGTCATCTCTATGATCTGAGCTTGATATGATATGAGGAGTTACATTTGCCGTTGCCTTTACTCCAAAAGCATCTTTTACGGTATATGTAAAGGCATCTGTTCCTAAAAACGGCTCAGATTTAACACTCGTTACAAATCCCGTATCATCATCCGCCATAGGAGTATTTTTAGGATCTGATAAAGGAGCCTTATAAGAGATCTCCAATCCATCGTCTACTATCTTTGCTTTTCCACCCTCCGGAGCTGAAACCTTCACGATCTCAAGCCCTGTTCCTTGATCATTTGAAAGCACATCGATAGTGACTGTTTTATCCTGAGGAACAAAGAGACAATCATCCTCAAGCTTGATAGGACATGGCTTTGCCCCAACACCTTGGACTTTGAAAGTAGCATAAGCACTGGAGCTCGCTCCCTCTTCGTCACTCATGGTGTATTTGACTTTGATACTCTCCTCTTCCCCCTCTGTCAAGTAGTCAAACTCTCCGTTTGGATCAAATACAAGCTGATTATCTACGATATGGACATAACCCTTTTTAGCAGGCTCTACACTATCGAGTGTAAACTTTGTCTTTGGATCTTTTGAACCATCTTCATAAGTTGTGCCATCTTTACCATCTATATCTCTATCCGTATCATTTGCCAATACATCAACAGTGATAGGAGCATCATCCTCTTTAATAGTCCCACCGTTATCATCATTGGCAACCGGAACATCGTTGTGTCCATGAACCTTGACAA
>JAVCKW010035533.1:0-15230 GCA_034780715.1 Peltospira delicata | reverse complement strand
GCTAACAGCTTGTTCTGTACAATCACCCTTGCTAGATACAGAACCTAATAGGCATAATGTAATAATTACTAAAGCACCTATGCAAGTAATTATTACTGGTGAGTTGGGTTGGAAAGAGCATTACCAGGTTATGGAAATGATACATGCAATAGATAAGATACCTTACAAAAACTACAAGTTTAATGAAAATAATATATATCATGTTATAATAACAGATAATAAGGGTGATAGCGAGGATGTTAATTTGCATTACTCTACACCTGATACACAAGAAGAAACATACACAGATGACAATGGGAGTGAATAGATGTGAGGGAGCCTTTACCTCCCTCTCATGTGTTCATTCACAAATAAAACAGTAAAGGTGTTAGTATGAAAATATTAATAGGCGTAGCTTTAATGCTACTAGTTAATGGATGTACCTCAACAACAGGTAACATTAATATACATAGTGAGTTTAATCTACTTGGCATTAGCAACGTAGGTAATGAACCAACATATATCGGTAAAGGAAAGATAAGATGAAAAAGTTTTTAGTAGCGTTAATAATGATAGCAGCAATGTTTATGACAGTAGGTTGTTTAAACGTATCAAGTGATGGTAATGGTTCAGGTAATGACTACAGCCATGATAATGATAATAGAGACCAATCAATTCATGATAGTAATGTGAGTGGTTCACATGGTTCTGCAAATGATTTCACAGGAGACGTTGCAGATGATATTCCTGAAGATAATGATTTAACTCCTGAAGAGTGTAAACGTGCAGGTGGGTTTTATTGCACTATTGAACAGAAGTGTTTGAATGCTGATAGTGCTGCAAAACCTTGTCCATATGCTAAGTAGTAATAAATAATTAAAACTATGGTATAATTAGAATCAGTGGTATAGGACACTAATACAAAAATTTTTGTTTTACGTAAAACAAATCCAAACAAAGGAAATATCATGGCTATTAAATTAGTTAATTCACAAGGTACTAAAGTATATGTACTAGGCGTACCATCAACCTCATGGGCAGATTGTGATGCAGCCGTGTCTGCTATCCAAGGTGGTAAATTAGTTGGTTGTCCTCAATCACTTGGAGAGATTTCTGAAACTAGAACAAGTACTGAGTACAAATGTTTAAGTTCTGATGAAACATCTAAGTCAATGGGTGCTATCTCAAGAGGTAACCTAGAAATCGGTCTATTACTTGACCCTGATAATACAGAAGGTCAAAAAGCTCTTAAAGATGCTTTTGCTAACAACACTAAAGTTGTTATCGGTATTGAACTTCCAAATAACCCAACAGCAGCAGGTAAAACTGGTGGTAACGGAACTATTTATTGGTTTGAAGCAGATGTATCTGGTGTAACAACTGGTATTGCTATGGATGCAGCGATTACATATAATGTAACTCTTGAAATCTCTAGCTCTATCACAGAATGTGCGGCTAAAGCAGCACCATAATCTTAACAACCCTTTCGGGGGTTGTAAGTTGTATCAGGGGGAGCAGCCTATAATGTTCCTCCTCCTGATAGAGCTTACATGCTCAATAAAACATTAATCGTATAGGAGATTACAATGGCTAAAAAGAATAACCCGTTTGCATTATTCGTTGCAGAAAAAAAGAAAGCAAAAATAGAAGCACTAGATGGTGCTGAAATCACATACAGAGAACTAACTCTACAAGAAGCTGATAGCTTTAATGAGAGAATGATTAAAGGTTATGACTCTACAACAGGTCAACCTGAATTTGATATGGCTGAAGTTAACAATGTTAAATATGAGAAAGTATCATTAATGTTAGTTGAACCTGAAATGACTGTTGAAGAGTTAAAAGCACTTCCAGCTTCTGCTTCTTCAGCTATAGATGAGATTCTTAATCTTGCTAGAGTTGATGAGGATACTGAGGGAAACTAACACCAACTCAGATATCTGAGTATATGTTAGCTGAGATACTTCACATGCCAGTTGGTGTGATGAAGTCTACAATGTCAAGAAGAGAGTATCATGGTTGGATGCTAGACCTTAGAGATAAACAACCTGATTCATTAGAACTACAAATAGCTACACTAAGTAGCATGGTTGCATCAGGATTAGGTGCTAAAGATTCTAAGCCTGAGGATTTCATTATCCATAAACCAAAACAACTCACAATGCCCGAAGAACATGACCCAAACGAGGTTGATGACGGACATGAAATAGCTGCTATCTTTGGAGCTATAGCCACCCCTATGGAATAGTATGATATAATATTTAAAATACTATTCCAAAGGACTACTTATGGCTGGTGGTACTGCAATCGGTGATATCTATATAAACATTAGAGCCGATGTAAAAAAACTACAAAAAGATGTTAACAAATCCACAAAAGAACTTAAGAAGTTAGGTAACAGTGCAAAGAGACAAGCTAAGTCTTTTGACAGTATGCGTAACTCTATGGTACGTACTGTTAGACAATTTGAAACACTATACGTTGCTTATCGTACTATTAGTACTGCTATGGAACATCTAGTGGTTAAAGGCGTTGAACTTAATAAAATGTATGAGGACCAAGCACTAGGTATTGCTGCCATCATATCTGCTAAGACTACCATGGTTGATGATATGGGTAAAGAGATACAAGGTTATGACAAACTCATAGCTGCTCAAGCAATGACTAAATCTGTTATGGATGACATCAAGAAAGCATCATTAGAAACCCCTGCATCATTCCAACAAATGGTAGGCTTCTTCCAACAATCTGTTGGTCAAGCAATAGACAGTGTTGGTTCTATGGGTACTACCATAGATGAGGTTATGAAGAACACTATCCTCTACACCCAACGTATGTCAAACCTTGGTGCATCTATGGGTATGGAAATGAAGAAGATGGATGAGGAAATGCGTTCCATTATGAATGGTAATGCTGGAGCTGATTCAGAACTTGCTAAGATGATTTTTGGTTCTCCTGCTGAAGCCAATAGGGCTGTAAAAGATGCTAAGACTAGAGCCAATGGTTTAACAGAACTCTTGAATAAGATGTTAGCACCGTTTGATGAACTTGCAGGGATTAATACATATACTAAATCAATGGCTAAATTGAGTGCTGTTATGGATGACCTTAGACGTGCATCTACTGGTGGTTTATTTGAAGACTTGCAGGATATGGCTAAAGGTTTAACTTCAGGATTTAATGAGAGTTTTGATGAGATTACGGCTTTTTGGGAAAATGTGTATGGTAGGATTCGTGCTGATGTATTTGTTATGAAAGATAATTTTGCTGATATGTGGAACGCTTTGTCAGCAATAGGTGGTGCATTCAGTGATGTATTAGATGTGTTATATGATTTACGTGGGAGTTCTATAGCATGGTATGAAGCCTTACAATTTGTTAAGCAAATAGCAACAACATTAGGTAATCTTCTACGTATGATTGCTATGGGTGTAAATGCTATAATATTGGGTGTTCAAGGTGCAATAGCTAGTGCTAAACAATTAGCACATACGGTTGGTTTAACATCAAATCTAAGTGATAAATAACAAACACGGTTAGAGAATGCTAAAAGAAAGATAAAAGTCTATGATGAGGGTACGGCAGCATATAAACGTCATGCCAAAACCATTGAAGATTTAACTGCAAAAGAAGACTCTTATGTGGCATCTAGTGAGGATATGATAAAAACCACTAAACGTATGACTAAACTTTTTGATGAAATAGAAAAATCACGTAAAAATGCCTTTGACCCTGAGAGTGTTCAAAAGAGTATGCGTAATATGATAGCCAATTCAGAAGAGCTTAAATACCTTAGGAAGATTCGTGATGCTAAAGATGAGATAGGTAGGATTGATGCTGTAAATGCTGCACTAGCCAATGCAAAAGATAGCGATAGAATCCTCATGCTCACTAAGATTGGCGATGCGTATAAGAAGTCTAAAGAAAGTGCTGAAGCTTTAGCAAGGGTTGAAGCTGGTAGAGTCTCTGCTAAAGATACAGGTACAGCTAACACAGCTAAGAAGGGTGGTAGTAGCAAGGATATGACAGCTGCTATCAACAGACTTATAAGAGATAGAATAGACTTGCTACAAACAGAAGCTGAGTTAGAAGCTGCAAAACTTGAACTGCTTCATGCTTCAGAGACAAGTGCTATAACAAGCTATGAACAGACTAAAAGAGATATAGCCGAAGCACAAGCTAAATATGACCTGGCTGTTAAGACTGTTGCACTTGAGAAGAAAGCAGCTATGCAGACTAACGGTGGTAAGATGACCGATGGTGATAAGTCAAAAATACTTAAAGCTGAAATTAAACAGATACAAGCTAAGAAGAAACTCTTAGAGCAGATAAACAAAGATGCACTCAAAACAGCCAAAGAGTTAAAGTCTATGGGTGCTAACTTGTTTGATGGTCTTATGGATGGTAACCTTACTTCTGCTATGAAGTCTTTTGGTGAAGAGCTTATGGATTTACTTGTTAGCCCTATTAGGGATTCATTCTCTACTTTGGTTAGTGATGTCTTCTCTCCTATGACCGATGCAATCACTAAAAATATTGCTGAGTCATTAGCTGCAACAACAGCTAATAGTGTTGAAACTTCTGCTATCACAGGTGCAGCAGCAGCAGGTCCAGCTGTATCTAAATCAGGTGCTATTGGTGGTTTACCTATGGCACTTGCTATGGCAGCCCTATTAGCTACTTTAGGTATCTCTACAGCAAGTGGTGGTAACTATGATATGCCAAGCTACCAAGACTCTACTATAAATGGTAGTGGTAACTATCAGTCATCTTCTGAGCGTGAGTTTATTAAACTTACTGGTTCGGGTATGACTATTCAAGATTACAATAGCATTATTGAATTGGCTAAAGAAAATACCATGAGTTTCAACAAAGCACTGAAAGCTTATGGTGACTTGGTGAGAGAAGCACAAGATATTACAGATAAAGCAGCTGAAGCATTTTCTAAATTTGGTAAGAATTTGTTTGGTGATTATGAAACTGTACTAAAAGCATATGAGAGTACTGGCGGATTTACAAACATTAATAAGTTCTTAGATGCTATTGGTTCTGTAGAAGACCAAGCAAAATGGGCGGCAATAGAACAAGAACACTATGCAAACAAACTTAGAGAGTTGGGTGTAGAAGTCCCACAAACAACTGAAGCTGTTGTAGTAGCTATGAATGAGATGATGGATGCGTTCATTCAAACAGGTGATGTTGCATATATGATTGTTGCAGACCTATTGGCTCAATTAGGTGACAAGAAGAACGATACTAAAAAAGCTAATACTGCTGTTGCTGATAAGATGAGACAAGCAGCTGAGGAAGCTCAACGTGCAGCTGAAGCATGGGCTAAAACATTGGTTGATATAGCTAGACTTAAAGCTGATTGGATTGGTGGTGTTGAAGGTGCTAAGGTTTACCTTGAAGCTGTCCAAAAGAACACAGGACTCAATGGGTTAACTCAAGAGAACTTCTTGGAAATGTTCACTAAAGCTTCTGCTGGTGGTATGCAACCTGAAGAGTTTGAGAAGTGGGCTGAGATGTCAGGAGCTATTAAAGGTCTTACTGATGCAATTAATGAAGAGCTATCTATAGAACTTGGTAAGCTTACAAGTGAAGTGGGCTTCCTTGAAGACATACTAGGACGTATCAATGATGCTTGGACTGGAGCATTGAGTTACTTGACAGGTGTTCAAAAGATTGATTACCTTGATAAACAAGCAGCAAATGCACTTATGAATGGTGACACCGAAACTTATATAGAATCATTGTATAATAAGCTTGAACATGAGAAGAAATGGTCTACTACAAAAGAAGGTTACATGCCATTCTTTGATAACTATGTAAATGAGTTAAAAGGTGTTGAGTTTGTGGAAGAAAAAACTACAACAGATGTGGTAGATGAGATAGCAAAAGCTAACGAAAAACTAGATGAACTCGCAGATGCTATAGAAAAAGCATCTTATAAAGGATAATACAATGAAGAAATCTTGTAATAGATGTGGTAAGGAGAAGAAGCTTACCAAGTTCTACACAGACAAACATAAAAAAGATGGGGTTGGTACTATATGTAAAAAATGTACTAGAAAAAGACTACAAGAAAACAAAGATAAAATAGCTAAGAGACGTAAAGAATTGCGTCCAACCTATGCTGAACAAGAGAAGGGTTATAGGGTGGCTAATAAAGAAAAGATAAATAAACGAAATAAAGAATATTACCACACTGTAGAAAAAGACAATAAACATAGAGTCTATATGGTGAAATTAGATAATGGTATGTTTTACATTGGATGCACGTCAACGGTTTTAAACACACGATTTAAAAAACATTTATCTTTTGCAAAACAGAAAAAAGGTTCAACTATACATAGGATGTTAGAAGAACATTCGGGTGTAATTGGGGAGTTGTACTCCACAAATGATAAACAGGAGAGTTTAGAAATGGAAGAACTATTAATAAAAGAATTTAGTTTGTCACAACCTACGTTGTGTTTAAACAAAGCTTATAATCTTAGCTTGAAGCAAGGAGGTGTGTCATTACTGTAGGTTTTCCAATAACATTTTCATTTCAGGGTGCAAACTTCAAAGACCCTGTACCAACATTAGATGAACTACTACTTAACTGTCAAGCACCTGTAATCTCAGAGGGTTTAGAGATTTCAGATGGTGATAGTGTATGGAAGTATGCAGATAAGGTATCATATACACCTAGAACTTGGACTGCAAAAGCAGAAGAGGATGGTGCATATGAAGAAGACGAGATAGTTTACATTCCTTGTAATGGTAAAGATGGTGATAATAAACCTCTACCTAGCGATATGATGAAGTACAAGGGTAAGCTTATCAAAGTTACTGGTAAAAAGGGTGACGGTTATGTTTATCACACAAGACCATTAGAGCCTGAAGAGTATGCAGCACATGACACATCATGGGACCCTAAGAATTGGAAGCATAGATGGTTGAAAGTTAGAGCATTTACTATGACTGGTTGCTACAACAACATTTTTAGAAATGGTAGTGGTAGTAGAGCATACACACTTTGTTATGACTATAGATGTCTTAATGGTAAAAGTATTGTTGGTTGGGCTATGGTGGCTATGGAGACAGTTAAAGGTAATCAGAACCTAAATGTACCATGTGTTAGAAGACCAATCAGACATGTCACAGGTAAGTATACAGCAGCTAGTGATGTTAAAGCTTCTGTCTTTAAATGGGGTTGTAATAGACCTGCTGAAACTACAGTAATATTCAACTCTGTGATTAGACGTGGTAACTATATCTACCTTAGAACTAACATCAATGCTGAACTAAAATATGCCAATTGGCGTACAGGTACTGGGTACCAATATAGTTATGGTGAGGTCAAAAGTCCTGCTGATATTGATGGGTTCAGAGAAGATAGATTAACCATGCAAATGGCACCGTTTGATGGTAAGCATTACACTACTTGTTTCATTGACACTAAAGACATTGGTGGGTATGCTTCTTTTGACCTTATGAATAATGAACCGTTTGATACTATTGCATTGGGTAACCTCAGATGTGATAAGATAGATATTACAGTTGTTAATGATGAGGGTAAGGTAATCTCAGAGTTACTTGGTTATCCTATCAACAACTCTATTGGATATAACATACCATTACCTTCTGATGATGAACCACCAGTCCAAGGGGAGGATGATGACTTTTATACTAACATTGGGTTCAAAAGTTCCCAAACTGAGAACGTCTTAGAGATTGGTGTTACTAGAACTATTTACATGGATAAGTATATCCCTGAGCAATGTAAAGTGAATGTAAAGATATATGGTGATGTGATTGAAGTTGGTGAGATTATCGGTGCTGATAGTATTGATGGTGGGTTTACCAATGTTGCATTTAAAAATGCGTTTAAAGACTTCTCTCCAAAAGAACAAGACCAATGGGGTAATTGGTACTATGTTGATGGTGTTCGTGTTGCATTGCATAGTGGTACAGTTGAATTCCCTATCATGCGTTATGACCAAATGTCTAGAATGATGATGTTAATTGGTGGTAATAAAGTGGTTATTAATTCTTCTGATTCATATAAGAATGAACACCCTGATAGTCGCCATGTATTTGGTTCAACAATGATTATAGGTAGATTTACTAAATTTGAGTTATCTACAAAAGAGCAAAATAAACGTATTGGTGAACGTGGAGTGTATAACTTTACGATTGAACAGCTTGTCTAAGGAGAAATGAATGTTAATAAATAAAGTGGTATATCCAGAGTTCCCTGAAGCGTGTCTATTAGAGAACGCTTACTCAGGGACACAAGATTATGATACACAATACTTAGGTCATGGTAGACAGCTACCATTCCTACCAAAGGTGCAATTTACTGTAAATTTTGATGAACCTGAAGAAGTAGATGACCTTATGGTATGGTGGAAGAATGAGTGTAAGCGTGGTACTGCTGTATTCATTATAAACACCAAAATATTCGGTAAGTTATCAAACTATGGTGTAAGGTTTATTAGCCCATTAGTACATAGAGTCAAAGACCCAGTGCAACAAGTATCATTTACTGTTGAGGTGTTGTTTGATGTAGATTCATTAGAAAACTTAGCACCAACTGCAATAGATAAAACAATACAAGTTGGTGAGAACTCAAGAGACAACTACATCTTGCTTGAAGGTATTGACCCTGAATTAGATGGGTTGACTTATGAAGTTATCTTACCACCTGCACATGGTGAACTCAAAACAAGTGGTAGGGTGCTACTCTATACACCTGATGAAGGGTATAAAGGTAGTGATTGTTTTAACTTTGTAGTGAAAGATAGATTTAGTGTATCTAAGTTTGCTACTGTTGGTATTAAAGTTGGTGATATGGTCCATGTTGATAGTGAGTTCTTATACACTGTAGAGCCAAACACAGACAAGATAGTAATCATAGGTAACTATCATTGGCAATACACAGACCCATCAACAAACATGAGAATCAACTATGGTACGGGTGAGACTATCACAAGACCTGCTAACTCTGTTGGTGAGTGGGAGTTGAGAGTATGGAGTGATGACCATGAATTCACAGAAGAGTCAAAGAAATTAATCAAGTCAATAGAGGTTATAAATTGGGGTGAGCGTGTTAATTATGCTAACTTTTTTGCTGATTATCCTATCTTGGATTCACTCACTACAGCCAATGCTATTGGTGATTGTATGGGTGAAAACTTTGATAACGCATTTAAGAACTTCCCAATAGATGTCCCATATATAGATATGAGTAAGGGTGTTTACTTTAGAGGTTGTTTTGAGGGTACAAGTGGGCATTCAATGGTAACATTAGATTTCTCAAATGCTAGATATTGTCAAAGTATGTTTGAGCAAACAAGCATCAAAAACATACCAGCTCTAACATTCCCTAAAATAGATTATGCACAATATATGTTTAGAAGTTGTGATGTGTTCTGTTTAGAAGCTTTGAATGTGGACAACGCTATTAGTACTCTTGATATTATGGTTAACTCTAAGTTTGCTAAACAACCTGATGGTGCATTAATAGCTGAGTTCCAAGATGGTAGTCGTACTAATTTTACTGGTGGTAAATGTTCATTGATACCAGGTCTTATAACTGTTGTTAATCAAACCGATGCACAAATAACAAGTGTTGGTGGTATTGGTTCTGCACACTTAGAAGTAACTGTGAACCCTACTAATGTGAACGGCACTGCTACATATAATTGGCATTGTATTAGTGGTTGTGGTGTGTATGTAACAGGCACAAATAAACAACAAACCTTTAAAGTTGATTTCCCAAATACTTTAGTTGGTGAGCATAAGACTACTCTTTATTGTGACATAACAGACAGTAGTGGTACAGTTTCAACAGCTACACAGATATTCACGTACAAAGGTGTTGCTACATATTTGACACTCAATATACCCCAACAATCAAAACCATTGGTTCTTGCTGATTATATTAAAGCACATAACCCTAGCAGCAAAACAGATATCCTACTCATTAATAATAGGGTTAACTGTCAGTTCCTAACAGGTGATTTAACTGGGTTGAAAGTAACACTCCATAACACAGGTGAGATACAAGCGTTCTCAAGAGCAGATGGTGTACTTGATGCGAACAGTAATGCTGCACTTGTTGCTACCTCACAAATAACATTAGTAAATGATGGTTGGATTAGAGGTTGTGGTGGTCAAGGTGCAAATGGTGTTAAAGGTGCTAACGATACTTACAAAATACCACATACTGAATCACGTTATGTGTTTGGCTGTGGTACAGGTAACTCATGGGCTGGACACCTGGGTTCAAACATGATAAGTCTTACTTGGGATAGTAAACATGCCAACGTAACCACAAGGGGTACTGGTCCAGTTAAACACCCTAAGATTAGTGGTGACTTCTATAGAGGTGCATACAAATGTACTGCAACATGTCAAGTTACATCACGCTTCTATACTATCAAACGTGTAACATACACAAGTGGTACTAGAGTTGGTGGTATCGGTGGAGTAGGTGGACAAGGACAAGGTTATAAAATACCACCACAAGCTGGTACTAAAGGTCAACCATCTAACCCAGCTGGTGGTAATAGTGGAACAGATGGTGGAACAGGTGGTACATGGGGTGTCACTCCTACAGGTGGTAAACCACATGGTGCTGCAATTAAGGGTAAAGCAAACATAAATGCTATAGCATATGGTAATGTTAATGGAGATATATTATGATGAGAATGGTTAGAACATTAAAACGTAGAGCGACATCAACTGTAGATGTTGCACGGTGTAAAGACTTCCAAATCACAGATATCAAACGTCTTAACGATGATAATTCTTGTGATTATAAATTAGGTCAGACATGTGTTGCAAAACTACAACTACAAGCTGTAATATTTAACCCTGAACCACAAACAGACCCACTAACTACATATAAATGGACCACAATGGACGGTGTGATTCATGATAGTGATAGTTTAGAGATTGTGGATATTTGGGTTACAGGTAGTGATGTAGCAAAACAAGTAGAGGTAAAACTCACAGTTTCTAACGGGAATGATACATCAACATTCATTAAAATATTTGAAACACATCATAGGCTGGTACCATAATGTATATATTATATAAGAACGGCTGGAAGCCAAAACCAACAGAGATTAATGAAGGTGATTTAGTTTATAACCTTAGTGATGAGGTACTCTATACTAAAGACAAGTGGGGGGATATTATATCCATCTCTACAGGTAGCAAGGGTGGTGCAGGTTTAGTAGGACCCCCAGGTCCCGTTGGACCACAAGGGATACCAGGTACTTCAGTAAATATACTTGGTTCTGATACTGAACCTAATATTAGGATGAAGACAGGTATGCAACCTGGTGACCTATGGATTATCATGGAGCCTGGTAATCCTAATGATGGTCATGGTTTGGTTTATGTTGACCCTATCATTGAATGGCGTAATGTAGGTCTTATTAGACAAAAAGGTGATAAGGGTGACAAAGGTGATAAGGGTGATACAGGACCTGCTGGACCAAGAGGTCAACAAGGACCAAAAGGTGATGCAGGACCTATGGGTCCAGTAGGACAACATGGTGTATCTATTGAGATTAAAGGTTCTTTACCTGAGCAACAAATACGTGCTAAGACAGGTAACCCTGGTGATATATGGATAGTTACTGATGCAGGTGCTAGACATGGACATGGTTTGGAGTGGGTACCAACCACTGCTGGTGTAGATAAGTGGGTAGATGTTGGAAATCTCATAGGACCCAAAGGTGACCAAGGAGATAAAGGACATCTAGGACCTCAAGGGTTGCAAGGACCTAAAGGTGATAAAGGTGACGGACTTACTGTCAAAGGTGTAGTGACTGATAGTTCACAACTCCCTACCACAGGTAACACTAATGGTGACTTGTATATGACTGCAAATAATGGTGACCTATGGGTATGGGATGGTACACAATGGCATGATACAGGTCATGTTAGAGGACCAAAAGGTGATGTAGGACCCGTTGGACCACAAGGACCTGCTGGTGTTAATGGTATCAATGGTAAAGATGGACATGATGGATGGGGTACAATCCTTAGAGGGCGTATCACAGAAGCAGACCTACAAACCTTACAGAATCCTAATATTGGTGATACCTATATCTTAACCTCTGTTACATCTCCAACGTGGCATATCGGTGATGCTGTAACATACCACGGTGCTAATGCAACACCTCAATGGTTTAACCTAGGTTCTTTCAAAGGTGCTAAAGGTGACCAAGGACCAAAAGGTGATAAAGGTGATAAGGGAGATAAAGGTGACACAGGCTTAGATGGACCACAAGGACCCCAAGGACTACAAGGAGCAAAAGGCGATAAAGGTGACCGTGGTGAGAAAGGCGACCAAGGACCAAAAGGTGATAAAGGTTACAAAGGTGATGCAGGGGCTTCTGTTCATGTAAGAGGTACAGGCACAACAGCTGTCATCTATGCAACAAATGGTAATCTTGGTGATATGTGGATAGTTGATGAGACTGGTAGCCCATTAGATAGACATGGTCTTGTGTCTACTGGTGCTGGTACAGGTGTAGCCAACTGGTTGGATATAGGACTCATCAAAGGACCAAAAGGTGATGTAGGACCACAAGGACCTAAAGGTGACCGTGGTGTTAAAGGTGATGTAGGAGCTACTGGTGCTAAGGGTGATAAAGGAGATGTTGGTGCTGGTCTTATGTTACGTGGCCATGCAGATGAAGCATACATTTTATCTCTTACTGGACGTGACGGTGACATATGGATTATTGATGAGAAGGCTAACCCTAAAGATGGACACGCTCTTGCATGGGAGAATGGTAAATGGAATGATAAAGGACAATTCAAAGGTGACAAAGGTGATAAGGGAGATAAAGGTGATAAGGGAGATAAGGGTGACACAGGTGTTACAGGTGGTCTAGGACCAACAGGTCCACAAGGGCCAGTAGGACCAGTAGGGCCACAAGGTGCAACAGGTCCACAAGGTGTTAAAGGTGACCAAGGTAATGGGTTGCATGTGAAATCTGTTAAAAAAGATAAGGATGCAATCTTTGCAATACCTAACCCTGAATTAGCTGAGATACATCTTGCCAATGATACGGGTGATATGTGGATATTTGATAACATGAATCCCCCACATGATATAACTGGTGCAACATGGCATAAGATAGGTCATGTTAGAGGACCACAAGGTCTTAAAGGTGATGTTGGACCACAAGGACCTGCTGGACAATCGTATATGCTTCAAGGTTCTACGTCTTTTGCTAATCTACCAAGTAAACCTAAAACTCAAGGGCATATGTGGATTATGATTGATGCTGGTACTGATGACCTAGGTGTAGCTGTTAAAGCTGGTGATGGCGTTATCTTCAATAATGGTAAATGGGTTACTGTAGGTGCTATGCGTGGACAAGATGGTAAAGCTGGGCCAAAAGGTGATACTGGTTGGACTCGTATGAAACCTGCTGTGCAAACTAAAGCTGATTTACCTGATGTAGGTAATAGTGAGTTTGATATACGTTATGTTAAAGACATATGTACTGATTTTGTATGGGATGGTCACACTTGGAATGATGCAGGTAATAAAATAGGACCACAAGGACCAGTAGGACCAGCAGGACCTAAAGGTGATAAAGGTGAAACAGCCATACAACAATGGAAAGACTCATTAACATTACCTGGTAATAATGTAACAGCTTTAATCCTTGATGATAACAAAGTACCATTGTCAAAACAAGGTGTCTATAGAGTCCATGCTACTATTTATGGTACAGGAACTTTAACGGGTTCTACTGCACTATTTAGAATTGGTACAGCCGGTACATGGGAGATGTTAGAAGTATACAACCAACCAGCTGTGTCTAACCAACCACATTTTAAATTAGATGCAAATGGTAAACCAGCATTATTGACAGCACATGCCAACGCTTATACTTGTACTGTTTATGTGGAGTTCTTAGAGAACCCTGGTAATACGGGTTTTGGTGTGTTTGGGGCTGATTATGCCTTAAGTGAAAAACTTGATAAAACAGGTGGAACTATTGGTGGTGATTTAAACATTGATGGTACTGCGTATTTTAACCATGATGGTGTTAGTATTAGGATGGGTAAAGGTCTTGTAGATAGACCATCATTTCTTTATGGTTATGATAAAACGGGTAGTGGTGATGGATGGTTCTTAGGTAGAAACATACCAACTAGTAATGATATAACATTATATAACTATAAATCAGGTGCTAATATTAATCTCACTACACAAGGTACAGGCAAGGTTAAAATAAATAACACCCCTATAATTGAAGGTTCTTCATCATATACAAAACTCTATGATGGTACACTCATATGTTATATGACAGTCAAGGGTGATGGTAAAACATTTACAACAAGTACTTATGCTTTTGCTAATTACCCTGAACCATTTAAAGCTGGTACGAAACCTGTGGTTACTGTAACTATGAGCAGGGATGCAACAGATGGGATAGGTATCTATGCTAGAATAGATGGTGTGAGGTCAACTAATAGTACTTTAGTTGTAGGTCATTCAGCACCTGCGACAACTGGTTGTGATTTTAATATAATAGCAATAGGGAGATGGAAGTAATGGCAACAGTATGTGAAATAAATGATAAATTCTTAAAGAGTGGGATAGGTGGTACGCTTATAGACTTACCCACAGGTAGTAGTATTAAAGCACAAGGTGCTGGAGCCTATCATGGTTCTGCCGGGCATGTGACAGATTCACCTGATGCAACGGCATCATACATCTATCATGTGATGGTAGTTAGTCCTACTGAGAGTATGATAGTAGCACGTGATATTAAAACAGGTCATGAATACATCATGCCAAAGGTGAACAATACTTGGGGTACATCATGGACACCTACAACCATTGACCTATCTAATTACTATACCAAACCTGAAGCCGATGCTAAGACAAAAGAGATAATCCATACAACACCTGCAACCACTACAACCAATGGGGGTATTAAGATGCGTTTGAGTGGTTCAACACTTTACATGACTAATAATGGAAGTAACCCATAATGGCTGTACATCTAAATGGACAACCATCTATATCTAAGTTTATGTTCAATGGTGTTGACTTAGACAAAGCATATATGAATGGTGTGTTAGTCTTTCAAAAATCCCTCATCATTGAGATACCAAACTATTTTAACAATAGTAGTGATGGTTGTGGTCCATATATTAATGTAGCCAATCTTATTGCAGCACATAGGAAGCATTCAGAAGCTGTAATAACCCTC
>JAVCKW010034423.1:0-15267 GCA_034780715.1 Peltospira delicata | reverse complement strand
GCCACAATATGTGACTACTTGACATCCCTTACACATCTTAAGCCTATATTTGACTTTGTAAGATTTGCATCTTTGATACTACCAATAGATTTAGTAGAAAATCTTGTATATACCTCTTTGTCAACAAACTTAGCTCCAACCTTGTCTCTTGCCAAAAGCTTCTTACAAGGAGCTTCATATCCCGGCATGATGTGAGCTCTATTTGTCTCTTTTACAAACGATGAAAGCTCTGCTGAAGTTGGATCTCTCCAGTCACTAAATCCTGCATAATTTAAAGCTTTACAAAATCCTATAGATTTGTTGTAGTCCCCAGCTTTATCATAGTGAATAGCCAAACAAGCTTTTTTATCTGGATCATATTCATTAACCCACATAAGTTTTGTAGCTCCTGTACTATCTTCTATAACTCTACCACCACTAATCTCTTTGATAGCTAACTTACCAGTTGAGTTATCAATTGGGCCTCTTACACATCTAGCTCCTGCAGGAGTCAATGGAGATGAATTTATCTGTCCAACTAAATGAGCCTTATGGTATATTTTTCTTTGTATATGTGTACTAACTGCTTTTACTGTTGTATTATCATCTTCAATTCCAAGTGTTCTAATACAAGCATTTCTAGCCATCCCTAAATCGTTACTCTTGTTCTCTTGCTCTAACTGGATAGTAAATTTACTAAGCTCTGTTGGAGTAGCTGCTCTCCAATCCGTAAAACCAGCATAGTTAGAGTTTGTGCAGTACTCTTTTAGCTTCGTAGCCAGATTGGTTGTACCCTCGCCAATCACAAAACAACCTCTAGTGCTCTCACCATTGTGTGAAGTTGTATTATCATTTGCCCATACTTGACCATTTTCATGATTTATAAAGACACTCTCTTTAAGAGAACCTAAATCTTTTTTCTCCAAGGTAGAGGTCAAAGGAGTTCCTGTAACTCTTACATTTACACCCTCGACTGCCTTATTTCCACTTAAGTCGCTTGCTGTGTAGTAGATAGTATAATACCCCTCTTTGGAGATATCTACTTTTGATTTGTCAATAGTTACAGTTGCAGTTGCATTGTCACCAATATCAAATGCAGTAGCTGTTGGAGGAGTCAAAACTCCTCCTTTTTTGATAGTTATCAACTTCTTATCAACTGTGATAATAGGAGGCACTTTATCTGCTGGTTTTACATAGTTAGGTATAGTATACTTGGATCCCCTCATAGCAAACCCATCACTATATCTATATGCAGCTACACTTATATTTTTCGCCAAAAAGTCTATATTTTTTCTATCGATTGCAAATTCGATTGAACTATTTTTGATTGTCGCATTGATATCTTGTACTTTTGTACCTACATAATCATCCACTCCGACAAGATGAAAAAGCCCATTTCTCTCAAAATCTACAACATAATCATAACCATTTCCAATAGCACTGGTTTGTAGTCCGGATATTGTACTATCATCTGTATTGAGATATACTCTTGTTGCTGATATTGCACTATTTGATGTAGTAGGAGATGCTTGATACTTGACATATATATTATTATCATCAGATAGAACCAATAAACTATTATTATCTTTCGTTGCTACCGTAGTTGCACTATCCCACTTGGATGGTGGAGCTTTTACGACAAGTAAAGCTGATTTCTCTTTTATTTGATTGTGCTTATCTGTAAGCTTTAGAGTTATGACATTTCTTCCAAGACTAAGTCTACTTGCCAGGATCGTAAGAGTACTTGTATCTCCTAAAACTTCATTACCACTACTCCACTAATAACTGACTATATCTCCTTTACTGCCATTTGCAGAAAAAGTCACACTCTCATTTTGCATAACTGTAGAGTTTGAAAAAGAGATTACAGGTACCAACTCAGGTTTTCCATTTTTTACACTATCTATATGGCTTTTTGCCTCATCTAAAGTAACATATCTGCCATCATAGGTTGAAATATTGTTTTTGAGTGTTTTGTGAAGAGTTTTTATCTCACTATCCTCTAAATTTTTTAAACTATGCAACACTTCTCCCTCTTTGGGACTAACCTCTATACCATTTGATGGATCACCATCAAGATCAAGAGTTTGAAGCATTCTGGCAACTGCCAAATTATCCTCATATATCTTCGCTTTTGACTTTGTAAGCAGGTTGGACTTTACCTTTCTAAATGAGAAATCACCAATGGAAAATGTACAATCATGACCAAGTTCATAATTAAACTCTCCACTACTGCTAGTAACTCCACTCTCACTTCCGCATCTATAACTCACACCTGATACCGGCGAATCTATATAAACCCCTCTGCCTATATATATAGTCTTTGATGAAGATCCACATCCAACCAAAAATGAGGCAATCAATGCTGATAAAATATACTTCTTATTCATTAAGCTTTCCTGTATTAAAATTAAGTTCTATAATTGATCTATCGTCACTTTGAAATAAAAATTTAGTAAATTTCAAAAAAAGTAACATAATTTTGTGTAATATTTGTGTAAAATAGCCATATGAATTTAGAAACTATCAAAAGATTCCTTACAGATGAAAAGGTAAAAAAAGCTTTTAAAGATATGAAACCAAAGAGAACTCTTTGGGGATTTTTATCTGTTGTTTTACTTTTTATACTACCTGAGATCATAGCTTTTCTATATGGAAGTGATATTAGTGCATATTGTGATAGAAAGATCGATTCACACTTGCCATATATGGAGAGTTATCTCTATGAAAATATCAAAGATCTTATGGGAGAGGGGAGTTGGATCAACCTTGGAATTGGATTTGCATTTTTGTTGTGGCTCTTTTTCTAAGCCCAAATTATGTATCATTAATAAAAAGATCTAAAAGGTAAAAAATGCTTTCAAAACGAATACAAAGCTTATCTACTTCACTGACTATCGCTATCACAACATTGGCACTTGAGTTAAAAGCTGAGGGCAAAGATATCATCAGCTTTTCAGCAGGTGAACCAGACTTCGACACACCACAAGTAATCAAAGATGCAGCTATCAAAGCTATCAATGAGGGAAAGACAAAATATACAGCAGTGCCTGGAATTCCTGAGCTTAGATCAGCTATAGCCGATAAATTAAAACGAGAGAACAACTTGGAATATAAGCCGACAGATATCATAGTAAGCAATGGTGCAAAACAGTCTCTCTTTAATCTATTTCAATCTGTTATCGAGGTTGGTGATGAGGTTATCATACCATCTCCTTATTGGGTGACATATCCTGAGCTGGTAAAATATAGTGGTGGTGTACCTAAAGTAATTAAAACAGAAGATAGTGATGGATTTAAGATAACAGCAAAACAGCTCCAGGATGCCATAACTCCAAAGACAAAGATGCTGATCCTCACCTCCCCGTCAAACCCTACAGGTTCACTCTATCAAAAAGATGAATTAGAGGCTATTGCCAAGGTATTAGAGGGTACAGATATACTCATTGCAAGTGATGAGATGTATGAAAAGCTTGTATATGACACTACATTCACAGCAGTTGCAAGCATCAGTGAAGATATGTTTAATCGTACAATCACTATAAATGGACTCAGCAAATCAGTAGCGATGACAGGCTGGAGAATGGGGTATCTTGCCACTCCAAACTCAGATCTAATCGCCTCAATGATAAGACTTCAAAGCCAAAGTACATCAAATATAAACACAATCACCCAATATGCCTCAATCCCAGCCCTTGATGGAAGTGCTGACAAAGATATAGAGGCGATGAGAGTAGAGTTTCAAAAGAGACGGGATTTGGCGATAAATCTATTTAACAAGAGCGATAAACTCTCTGTCTTAAAACCTGATGGAGCTTTTTATCTCTTTGTAAATATAAAAAAGGTCTCAAATGATTCGATGCAGTTTTGTAAAGATCTACTATCAGAAAAGGGGGTAGCAACAATACCCGGACTTGGTTTTGGGAGTGAGGGTTATTTTAGATTTTCATTTGCTACAAGTGAAGAAAATATCAAAGAGGGGATAGCTAGAATCATAGACTTTTGTGAAAAATATTAATACATTTTCGATCTAAATTAAAATTATACTCTTTTTTGTCGATATAGGGAAAATTATTTAATTTTAACAAGGATTTAAAATAATGATTAACCAAAGACGGGAATTTCTAAAAAAGAGTGTAATTTTAGGCTCAGGACTCATAGTAAGTCCTTATGAACTTTTTGCATACAGACTACCAGTAGATCGAACTATCAAACTTTATAATACTCACACTGGCGAGCACCTAAAAGCAACATACTGGGCAAAAGATCACTTTGAAAAGAGTGAAATAGCCAAACTAAATCACTTTTTAAGAGACTTTAGAACAGGTGATGTAGAACAGATGGATATCAAACTTTATGACTTGCTCTATGCGATACAACTTATAAGAGATACACAAAGACCATTTCAAGTCTTATCAGGATACAGATCTCCAAAAACAAATGAGATGCTTAGAAAAAGAAGTGAAGGTGTAGCAAAAAACAGTTTTCATGTAAAGGCACAAGCTATAGATATCAATCTTCCAGGGACAGAGCTGAGTGATCTAAAAAAACTCTCTACATTCTTGCGAAGAGGAGGAGTCGGTTACTATCCAAAGAGTGGATTTATGCATATTGACACCGGTCCTATACGATATTGGCACAGAGGCTAAAGAGATCTTGATTTTTTCCGATAAATAGTATAAGATAAAATATCTATACTAACAGGGGAATATTTATGAAAAAAATAGTACTAGCACTACCTTTAACTCTAAGCCTACATGCTTTGGATCTGCCACAAAATCTTTACAATAATCATATAAAAATAACACCAGAGAGTAGTTATGAAATCTTTAAGAGAGTATCTAAAGCCAAAGAGTTGTATCAAAAGGGTAAATACAACGATGCAAGTGAGCTTTTTATCAAAGCACTTCAAAAAGCAAAGCATCAAAAAGGTAGTAAAAATATAGATCAGTATGATTATCTCTTTTCAAATTATGCGATACTAAGAGTGCTAGCTAGCAATAATGATGAGAGAGAAAAGTACAAAAGGTTGGCAAAAAGTGTTCTTTCGTATCTAGACAGGATCACTCATAATGGCAAAGATATCTATGAAGAGGGAGAGCTAGGTCAATTTCAGCTAAAGATGTATAGAACAATTGCTGATTATTATGCAAAACTTCTGTATAAAGAGTCTGATAGAAAAGATCAAAAACTTTTAAAAGAGGCTCTAAAGTATGCTAAAAAAGCAGAAAAATATATTAGAGATGATAGCGACAACTACATCAAAGAGACAAAAGCAATGATCCAAAATGCAATAGATGGCAACCCTCCACTAAAAGGTGAAAAAGAGGTCGAAATAATCAAAGTTATAAAAAAAGATGCAAACAACACGAAAAAAGCTTTGATAAAATAGATTTTTATGTTAAAATCCTAGCTCAATTTATGCAATAAAGTGGGTGATGTTTAGATGCCAGGTATAGTCGTTAAACCAAATGAGTCTTTTGAAGAGGCTTACAGAAAGTTTAAAAAACAGACAGATAGAAACCTTATCGTTACTGAAACTAGAGCAAGAGAGTTCTATGAGACAGGAACTGAAAAGAGAAAAAAGCAGAAAATTGCTGCCAAAAAGAAGATGCTCAAAAAACTTTATATGCTTAGACGATACGAGTCAAGATTATAAAAACTTTTCTAAGAGGCAAAAACCTCTTGGAAATTTTAAACTACCTTTAACTAAGATCTAACTAAAATCAGCTATCAAAGATTTAAAGACAGTGGGATATTTATGGGTATTTTATCAATAACTACATATTTTTGGTTGTTGCTGGCATATATGGGGATACATTTTGCACCACATATGCCAGCACCTTTTAGAAATAATGCATTTAATTTTAACCATATACTATTTTCTCATAAAACTCTACAAATTTCTGTAACAGATGCTTTTATATTTACTGGTATATTCTTTTTGCTGATTGAGATCTACAAAGCTGCAACTACCAAGAGTTTTAACTCACTTGAATCACTCTTTAGTATTGTGGTTGCGATAATGTATCTAATCATGTTTATTACCGTTCCTTGGGCACACAACTCTATGTTTTTAATGTTGACTTTCATGGCATTTGTTGATGGGCTTGGAGGATTTATTATAGAGATAAATGCCGCTCACAGAGATGTAGTATTTGGAAAGTAGCCTAAATGGCTACTTTTACAAGATCTATTTTAATGAGATCTCAAAATTTGATTTCTTTTCAGTAATACTGACAAAATCCCCTTTCTCATCAAAACTTATCACACCATAACCATTGACTTTTCCATTTTTATTGTAGGTAAATTTACAACTTCTATCGGTTTTGCACTCTAGTGTGATATCTTTTATATCATTTATTTTAAACTTTTTAAACTTTGGTTTATGCATTATAGACTCACGAAATGCATAGAGAATCATCTTTTTATCTTTTTTATATTTTGCATCTTTTATATTTGGCTTATCGCCACCATAATAGACCAGATAATCTTCACCAAGCATAAATCTGGCTATTCTGCTCGTAACCTTTGCTTTAAGATAGAGATCTTTTATGTTACTTAGATCAGTAACCTCTCCCAAAGTCATTCCGTGGTATTTTACATTGTAAGATTTGGCATTTACAGTTGTCAAAAAAACTGTTATCATTATTATTAATATCTTTTTCATTGTTAATTCCCTTTTATTTAATTGTCCTCTTTACAACACAATGCTTCGCATCGTAATTTTACTGTTTTTGTTTCAATTCTATTTTTTCATACACCCAGATCCTAAAGGATGATTGTGAACCTAATGTGAAAATTAACTGCTGAGTGCATTGTAAGCTAAAAACAAGACTGCAACAGGTGCGATATATCGGATACTGAAGTACCATATACTAAAAACCAACTCACCCATATCCTTCTCTAAAAATGCCCTCACATCATCCTTTTTCATAGCAAAACCTACAAAAAGAGCTATCAAAATTCCACCAAGAGGCATTAAAAATGAATCAACTGCAAACTCAACTGCATCAAAAAGTGGTTTTTTGCCAACCATAAAGTGCTCTTTATAACCATTTGAGATAGATAATATCATCAAAATTCCAACAGCAAAGTATACAAATGAACTCCAAAAAACTGCCGATTTTTTACTCCAGTTCCACCTCTTTTCCAGATACATTACAGTAGGCTCTACAAGTGAAATCGCTGATGTAAGTCCAGCAAATGCCATCGCCAAAAAGAAAAAGAGAGCTATAAGAGTGCCAACAGTTCCAAGTTTTGCAAATATGATAGGCAAGGACATAAAGACAAGTCCAGGTCCCTTTGCCGGCTCTCCTCCAAATTGAAACAAAAACGAGAAGATCACTACACCAGCAAGAAGTGCTATAAGGGTATCCAAAAATGCCACCCATAGTCCAGCTTTGTAGATATTTGTATCTTTTGGAAGAGCTGCTGAGTATGCCATTATCGCACCAATTCCAATAGAGAGTGTAAAAAATGAGTGCCCCACTGCTCGAATGATAGCTTCACTACTTAGTTTTGAAAAATCAGGAACAAACATAAACTCCAAAGCCTTTGAGAAGCTATCAAACTTCATCGAATACAAAAGCAAACCAAACAAAATAGCTATCAAAAGAGGCATCAAGATCACATTTACCTTTTCAATACCCCCTTTTACACCCTTAAAGAGGATCCCAGCAACCAACACAACCGATATAAAATGAAGCAACATTTGAAGATATGCAGAGCTGTTGTAGAGTTGATTAAAGATACCTTGAGCCTGATCTAGAGTAGTTGGAAGCCCCATGAAAGTCAGATAGATATAGTAGAAAATCCAACCAATCACAACAGAGTAAAATGTCATAATAATAAGACCAATCAAAAATAGATACCCTGCTTTTGCCCAAGCCCATTTATGTCTGGGAGCATCCGCTTCAAAGTTACTAACGGCATCACTTCCTCCACTCTTTCCCATAAGCATCTCAGCTATCAATAATGAAACACCGATAAAGAGTATAGTCACAAGATAGACCATCACAAATGCACCACCACCATACAAACCAGTGATATATGGAAACTTCCAGATATTTCCAAGCCCCACAGCCGCACCAGCTGCTGAAAGTATAAAACCAACTCTGCTAAACTTTGCTACTTCCATCTTTCTATCCTTAATTAAAAGTTATATTCTACACCAATATAGGTATAACTACTCTTTAGATCTAGATCAAATGGTCTCATCATGTCCACTTGAAAGAAATTAAAAAGATTGACATCCACACTATCGACACTCCAACTCTTGTTTACATACCCTAGATCCAACTTTAGATTTTTTGCAAAACCAAGAGCACCTATTTTTGATGGATCTAACTTCACCCCCAACTCAAAACTGCCATATCTTCCTTGTGAATCAACATCAGACTTAAACAAATCAGACTCTATATATGCCTTTTGATAACCAAAACCAACATTTGAAAAGATAGTCAAAATATCATTCATTGCAAACTCACCTCTTAAACTAGGTCCAATCTTATATGTACCAACATCAAGATCCCACTTTTTTATCATCCTGTAAGCAAATTTTGCCCTCTCTTTGATATTTTTTGCATTGATATTTGGCAAGGTAGCACCAGAATTTAGTGCAATTGCAAGATAACTTTGCCCTTTTTTCAACAAATCATAACCAACTCCGATATTAAAATCAAAGCCAAGTGTCTCAAAATCACCATCAACCGGCTTCATCTCAATGGCTCTATTTAGATTGTCATTGAAGCTTCCAACTATTGGAAAACGATAATTTGCAACAACATTTGCAAACATTGCACTATCTTTTTTGCTATCTGAAGTGTGATACTCTATATCAAAGTAGTAAAATAACTTCTCATTTATCTCTGCTCTTGGCTGAGAGAGTTTAAATACAGTAGTATCATAACTCCCATCATGCTCAAAAAAACTTTTTATCTTACAATCAGCATCATAACTGCCTCTTCCTATGCTAAAATCCAACGAGTATAAATTTCCTGCCAGTATAAAACTTAATAAAATATTTTTCATAAATTCCCCTTTATCTTAAATAATCTCAAAATTGTCCTTTGAAACATATTATCATTGTCATCACTGATCATAAGATAGAGATCATCTCTGTAGTGTGTCAAACCCTCATAATTATCTACAAATTTATCATGCAAAAGATCCAAATTGGCTAAATTTTCTACTCTACAGACTCCATTTTTAGGATTTTTGATATAGACTTTTCTCAGTGCTATCTTAAAAGTAAAATTTTTAAATGAAAATTTTCTAAACAAAACCAATAGATTCCCATCATTCATCATCTCAAACTCAGTAATAGAACTTTTTATCTTATCCCTTTTTATTTTACAGATCTCTCCATGCTCACTGAAGATAGTATGATACCCTTTTGGCTCACCATCAAAAGGTTTTTCACGAGCTGTAATAAACCCAAACTTTTCACTGTATGTCAAAGCTTCAAAGCCCGTGCCTGAATAGTCATGCTTGGTAAATCTCTTTAAATCTCTTGGTAGTTTTACTCTCCTTTTGTAATGCAACTCTTTATCATAAACATCTATTCGATCTCTTCTCTCAAATGAGATCCATATCTCATCACCAACTAGTGCCATGCCTTCAGAGTCTCTTCTTCTTTTTCGTAGAAATCTCCCATTTTTACCACGAAGTCTAACTACATCCAGATACTCAATATCTCCGATCTTTTCACCATTTATCTTGAACTTTAGTTTAAAGACTCTACCTCGATCACTCAGTGCATAAAATATATCATTTTTGCTGTCGTATGCCAGATCTGAAATCTCTGTAAATTTTAACCCTTTCATTCGACCATGATGTATGATCTTTGCATCTAAAAAAGTTAGTTCATCAGCTTGTAATCCTATGAGCAACACTATGAGAATAAAAAATATCTTCATCCTCTAATCTTCCTGACAGCAAGCCCACAAAGAGCCAAGCCAAACGATCCAGTCACTCCCACAAATGAACCCAAACCATCACACTTTGGCTCTTCATCTGAGTAGATAACATCAAAATCACCATCAAATCCACTCTGCCTCAACTCATATCGAAACTTTTTAGCCAAGGCATCCCCACGACTTCTCCAGATAGAATCACACTTTATTTTGGTTGGATCTACTCTCTTGGCTCCTCCCATCGAGGATATCAACTTATCACCAACTATATTTGCCAAAGCCACCTTTGCACTCATATCATCTATCGCATCAATCACTAGATCAAACTTACTAAAGTCAAACTCCCTGCACCACTGCTGTGTAACCCTCTCATCTATCGCTCTTATTGAGGGGTAGATCGATCTAAAATAGTCCACTTTTGAAAGCCCGATATTTTCACTTCCAAGTTGTCTGTTTTGATTGCTCTCTTCAAAACTGTCAAAATCGACTATCGTAATATCACAAATACCTGATCTTTGCAGACAATCAAGGCAAAACCCCCCTACTCCACCAACTCCAAGAAGCAAAACCTTGACACTTTTAAACTTCTCAAAATCATCTCCAAAGAGATCTCTTACTCTTTTATATCTCAAATCCACTTCTCTAAAGTTTTGATATCTTGATACGAGGTTAGATCGAGCATTATGGGGGTAATAGAGACATAATTTTCTTCTATAGCTTCAAGATCAGAGAGAATCCCATCTTCACTATCTCTCCACTCAAGAGGATGAAGTCCGATCCAGTAATACTCCTCTCCTCGTGGATTTATATGCATATGGGCATCATTTCCATAGCATCTATATCCTGATTTTACCACTTTGTACCCCTTGCACTCATCGATAGTTACTGGTGGGATATTGATATTTAACAGTTTTCTCTCTCCCAGTGGGAATGAGTCATTAAAGATCTTTTTTACTATATCTCTTGCTACTTTTTTGGCTAATTGATACCCTTTACTATCTAGAGTATGTTTGCCACCTCTATAGACTTGCGAAAGAGCAAGTGAAGGGATACCTTGTATCACACCCTCCATCGCTCCAGCTACTGTGCCACTGTATGTGATATCTTCTCCCAGATTTGAGCCCTTGTTGATGCCACTTAAAATCAGATCTGGCTTTTCATCTTCACTAAAGAGAGCATTTAAAGCTAGGTATATACAATCTGTTGGAGTCCCATCATCAAGCTTATAAAAGTTTTTTTCAAGCTCTACAAATCGTAGTGGACGAGTAAGAGTGAGACTGTGACCACTAGCTGACTTTTCAATCGTAGGAGCCACCACTATAACCTCTGCCAAATCACTGACAGCTTCTACCAAAGCTCTCAATCCATCACTATCAAAACCATCATCATTTGTAATTAGTATCTTTTTCATAAAAGAGAGTATAGCAAGAATTTAGTAAGTAGTTTCATTAGAGAAGATAATCACTTCTCTACTATGTTGACATCCTTGTGAGTATCTGGAATATGTATGATGATATAAGGGTTTGTAAAAGCCATAGTTACAATACCACCTTTTGGAGTGCTCTTTTTCAAAGTCATCTCGATATATCTTGAGCCCTCTTTTAGACTCTCAAGCTCTATAGTGTATCCGCCACTGTTTTTGGTACCCATCTTGGCTATAACCATCACACCATTAAAATCAGGAGCTTCTTTGCCTGTTAGTTTATGGTATTCATTTATAAATGCCTCTACTTCCTTGCTGTCATCGCTGTGAAAGACCAAGTTTTCTTCTTTTCCATTCATATACTCATCGCTATCATATGGAGTAGATGATTTTTCAACTATCTGATAAGAGATCTGTTTCATACTTTTTTCACCTTTGTAGATAACTTCACCACTGTTTGTGTTATCATTTATACTATTTTGCACACTTGAGTTACATCCGCTAAAAAGTGCTACTAAGACAACTAAACTTAACCATTTTTTCATCATAAACTCCTAGTTAAATGTGCTCTTAAAGTTAGTATAGCAACAACTATGCCAACTTTTTGAGTCATGTATAGATATACTTTAGCATAAAAATATTATTTACAATAAAAACTTTAGTTATATTTTATTTTACCTCATATTTTAGACTATTTTTGTTACCATTTGTATCATTTACAGGATCTGCACCTCATTTTCAAGCATAATATTAAACTTTTCATATACTCTTTTTTTTGCCTCTTCAATCAAAAAAAGAGCATCATCAAAGCTTGCATCCTTGCAATTTACCAAAAAATTAGCATGAATCTCACTAAACTTCGCTCCTCCTCTTTGGTATCCCTTTAGCCCAACCTCCTCTATAAGTCTGCCTGCAAAATCCCCCTTTGGATTTTTAAAAGCACTTCCGGCACTTGGCTCTTTTGGTTGATTTGCTCTCATCTTGTCAAATAGATCCAGCTTACTAAAATCATACCCTTTTTTTATCTCAAATATAGCTTCATATACAATGCCATCCAACTTTGCAAATCTATATCCATGCCTAATCTTCTTTTTCTCTATATATCCATCTTTGGTTTTTATGCAAATTAGATCATTAAAGATCTCATCCTCTTTCATTCCTGCATTCATCGCAATTAATCCACCAAGAGTACCTGGCAGTTTTGCCAAATACTCAAAACCTCCGATATCCATCTTCTTGCAAAATGAGTTGATCTGCCCACTCTTGGTGGCTCCACCAATGATAAGTCTATTCTCTTTGGTCTTTATATAAGAAAACTTTTTTGAGAGCATAAAAAGAGGCGGAGGGGTATTGGAGAGTAGCAGATTGTTTGCCCCGCCTATGATAAAAGCACCTTTTGGAAGCTCGATCTCTTCATCAATTATCTCCACCTCAACCAGCCCACCAATCTTTATAGAGCTATATTTGGAAAAATCTATCTCTCTTTTCAAAACAAAAAATTTGGTATTTTATTGATGATATTTGTAGTAAATTCGATCATCATATTCATCATCCAAGGCATCGTAAAGACGATCACTCCAACAACTATAATGATCTTTGGCACAAAAGAGAGTGTCATCTCATTTATTTGAGTCGTTGCCTGAAAGATAGAGATAGCAAGACCAGCAACAAGCCCAGCCAAAAGCATCGGCAAAGAGAGCAGTAGTGCAATCTTGAAAGTCTCAACACCAAGTCCAATGAGTTTTGCTTCCACTACACTCTCCTACAACTTTATACAACTATTGTAACATGATAATCTAATATTTCATTGAAGCCATTTTTATAGATCATTTAACTTATTTCTTAGATAACCCACTCGCCTGTTTGCAAAAGATTTTATTTTATCGATACTCTCTTGAAAATCTTCTCTGCTAATGCCCCATTTCCTTCTCTCAAGATCTATATAATCTACCCTCTTATCTGCAATCTCATCTGCAAGTCTTGAGATATTTGAAGCACTCAACACACCATCCAAATAGGAGTAAAATTTATCTTTAAACTTGCTCTTAAAAGTTGAATTTCTCAAAAGCTTTTTCAAGAGCTTGCTTGTGAGGACATTTGTATTGATAGCTTTGTCCAATGTGTTGTGATTATAAGTTCTAAACCCTCCATCAACATCATCCAACATCCATCTCCATTTTGCATCGCTCTTTTTTGCTCTCCATAGTCTTGTGTTGTTGTGTAGCCAACTCGAACCTCCTCCATTGTAGATCATAAAGATCATATAATCGATAAAATTATCTTCATCAATCATACTTTTTATCTCTTCATAGTTACTACTGTTTGACAAATCATGACTTTGAAGATAATCAGAGAGTTGATTAAAAGCACTCATATCTCCATGTTTTAGAATGATTCCATTTGTGTTGTAACCGATAATATCAACATTATCTACATCTGGATAGTTTGACTTTATGAAATCTTTCCCTTTCTTTTCACGGATATTATAGATCCCCCAATACTCTCCATCCATAAACATCTGCACTGTCTTATAGGCTTGATAGTCGATATTAAGCTCACCATCTATCACTATTTGGGATGCCAAAATATCAGCTATCATATATCCTGCTTCACCCGATCTAAGTTTAAAATCCTTGATATTAGTAACACTCTCTTTACTTGGATAGAGTGGGTAGTTGAGTGATTTTTGACCATATTTTTTTGATAACTCAAATGAAAAGTGTTTTTTCTTGTTTCTATACCTTGAGCATTGCCCTGAAATAGCGATATCAGCACCAAGGCTAAAAACCTTTTTATGGTTTTCATCAAAATACTCGATACTTGAAGGTCTCTCCCAATCTTGATTGAAATTAGCATAATTTTCTGGCTTATCTTCTTGATGTGCATAGCAACTTTTACTTGGTATTCCATTTTTCCCTACTACATATATACCGATATAGTCATCAAAGAGATATCGTTTATCAAGAGAGAGCGAGATAACAGGCAGAGTTGTATCAAAACCTAATATATAACTCTTTGTAACAACTTCACTTGGATTTTTACCACTTTGGTATGATCTTGCTTTTATCACTGTTGTTGTTGAGATTGTTATCGGTTTTGTATAGAGAGTTGAGTGTTGAGTTGGTTCAGTTCCATCTGTTGTGTAGTAAATCTTTGCTCCATTTACTACTGAGAGTGAAATCGTTTGAGATCCGCTGTAAAATCCACTCTCAACTGAAAAGCTTGGCTTTGAGGATGGAACATATTTTACATAGAGAGCTGAGTTTTTAGCTTTTGGTGTTGGTGTTGTATAGACAACTTTTCCATTGACAACTCGCATCGAATAATTTTTTGGTGCTTTTTTATATTTGATAGTATCAAGAACTTTCCCGCTACTATCTATCAGTGTCACTTCACCTTTTTTGGATGAGAGCTTAAAGTTTGTATGGATATCTTTTTTTACTACATCTCTCTCATCTGCCCATATAAGCAGATAACCATTGGCTGGAATTGTAACATTTGGCAAAGTATATGAACTCTTTTTATATTTTAATGTATAGCCATTGAGATTGATACTACTTGAGTTATAATTTTTCAACTCGATATAGTCACTAAACTCATAAAAGTCAGGATCATAGGCACTATTGACATTTGATGTTAATATCTCATTGATATGAACTCCTGAAAGCTTTGGTGCATCTATGGTATTGTCAGTCGCCATAACCATATAGGTATATAATGTATCAGCTTGCAATCCACTATCTGTGAAGCTTGTTATATTTGCCGGAACTGTTGTGATAAGCTTGTTATTTCTTAGTATCTTAAACCCTATCTCGTTGTCTGAATTATCTCTCCATTTTATCTCTACACTTGAAGAGGAGAGTGCTTTTAGCTTTAAATTGCTTGGTGAATTTGGTGCTGCTGTGAGTATAAGTGGAGTTACTAATATGCTTATGATATATTTAACAT
>JAVCKW010033313.1:0-15305 GCA_034780715.1 Peltospira delicata | reverse complement strand
ATCTCCCTGCTGACCCTTTGCTATGCTTTGTTACTGGCCCTGATCAAACAATGGTTTTTCGGACGGCGGATAATCTCGGAGGGCTTTTTTCTGCTTTTTCTCCTTGCCATCGCCCTTACCCTCAACCCTCTTGTTAATCGCCTGCAAAGACTTATTGATCATGCCTTTTTCAGGTATCGATCAAATAACAACATTCTTTTGTATATATTCAGCCAGGAACTGGCCGCTACCCTAAAATTTCGTGATCTGATTTCCCTGATCGTCGACAAGCTGCCGGGACAACTCCAGGTTATGAAAAGTGGACTGCTGCTGCTTGAGGATCATCATTACCGTCTGTATCCGACAACTATCTCCATGGAGACTCCCCTGCAACCGGAAAGCGGAATCATCCGGAAATTCCAGCATGGCACGCCGGTCATCTTCAGCGAGGAAAAACAGGATGACGAACAACTCAATACTGAGCTGCACAGCCTGCGGCAGGCCGGATTCAATCTTGCCCTGCCGCTCAGGGGAAATTCAACAACCCTGACCGGAATTCTCCTGCTCGGTCCACGTAAGGACGGAGGACTGTTTCGGGAAGAAGATATTCGCCTGTTGGCCACCCTGGCCAACCAAATCACCATTGCGTTGAAAAACAGCCTCCATTATACATCGATGATTGAAAGCAAGCAGCAGCTTGAAATTCTGTTTTCCAAAGTCGTCCAAACTGAAAAGATGGCGGCTCTTGGCGAAATGAGCGCTACCCTGGCCCACGAGATAAAAAACCCGCTCGGTATTATCCGCAGTTCAGCCCAATACCTTGCCGAGGCCGAACGATCCAGCGAAATTACCCAGGAAATGCTGGCCTATATCATTGATGAGGTTGACGGCTTAAATATCATTCTCTCCAACATCCTCGGCCTGGCAAAATTCAAAGATCCCCTTTTCAGACCGATTGATCTCCATAAAGAGCTGCCGTCTCTCTGTAACCAGTGGCGGCATTCTGATGATCATAACCAGGACATCCGTATTCACTGCAATGTGGAGAATCAACTACAGGTTTTCTACGGCGATCTGCAGCAACTTCGCCAGGTACTGCTCAACCTGTTGCGTAACAGTGAAGACGCCCTGGCCGGGCCCGGAAATATTTTTCTGCAGGTTCAAAATAAAGATGATTACGTGCTCATCCAGGTTTCCGATGATGGACCCGGAATCGCTGAGGAGCATTTGGATGAATTATTCGGAAAATTTTTTACCACCAAAGAAGACGGCCTCGGCCTTGGACTCACGGTCTGCAGACAGATTATTCATGCCCATCACGGCAGCATAACCATGAATAATAGAAAAGAGGGCGGGGCCGAAGTGCAAATCCTACTTCCCTCTCAATCGGAAACAAAAAGCTGTAATACGCAAGAAACATAACGTTTTCCTTTACATTATGCCAAGCCCGTCACATGGAAAAAAATAACAACAATAATCAAGTAATGAATGCACAAATACTGATACTTGAAGATGAGCCCCGAATGCGCCGCCTGCTGGAACTTGTTCTAAAAGAAGAGGGCCACGCCGTACAAACGGCAGCCGACGGCAGAGAGGGGATTATTTGTTGGAAAAAATGGCAGCCTGACCTGGTAATCAGCGATCTGAAAATGCCGAACATGGACGGCCTTGAGGTTCTGCGTTACCGTAATGCCCATTTTCCGGGCACACCCTTTATCCTTCTCACTGCCTTTGGTACCGTCAAGACAGCGGTGGCGGCCATGAAAGAAGGCGCCTTTGACTATCTCACCAAACCCGTGGATCACAAGCAGCTCCGTGGCCTTGTTCTCAGAGCACTGGAAGAGCATGCGACAAATCCTTGGACCCAACAGATGATAGGAAGCTCAACAATCATGCAGACATTACGCCAAGAAATTTCCATGGCGGCGACCACAACAAGTTCCGTCCTAATCACCGGAGAATCAGGGACTGGGAAAGAACTGGCGGCAAGGGCCATTCATGATGAATTTTGCGGCCGCGATGCTCCCTTTATCCGAGTCAACTGTCCGGCTATCCCGAAAGACCTCCTGGAAAGCGAACTTTTCGGCCACCTTCAGGGGGCTTTTACCGGGGCTGTCAGCGACCGACGGGGAGCATTTGTCGCGGCAGACGGCGGTGTCTTATTCCTGGACGAAATCGGGGATCTTCCCCTTGCCCTGCAACCAAAACTGTTACACGCGGTGGAACAAAAACAAATAACACCGGTAGGCGGTACCAGACCTCAAAAAATCCGGGTTAAAATAGTCACCGCCACAAACAGGAATCTTCAGCAGATGATTAGAGATAATGAATTCCGCCAAGATTTGTTTTATCGACTCAACACACTGACCCTGCGCCTGGAACCACTACGTAATCACCCGGAAGATATTGCAGAACTTACCGATTATTTTATAAAAATATTCTGCAGAGAAAACGAACGGACACCGGTACTGATTGATGATGCTATACTAATCCGCATGCAAGCATATGACTGGCCGGGAAACATTCGAGAGCTGAAAAACTGCATTGAACGGGGATGCCTGCAGGCGCAGGATGGCAAGTTTTCCTGCGGTGCCCTTCCTGATGAAACAAAGGCGAAAGAACAGAACCACAACCATTCCACAGGCCGCAGGAATTTTGACCTGGTCGACCAAGAACGCAGGCTCATTGTGGAAGCGCTTGAGCAATGTTATTGGAACCAGACAAAGGCAGCAGAACAACTAGGGATTACCCGCAACACCTTGCGTTACCGTACCAAAAAATACGGAATCAAACGAGGGTGACTCTTTCATGTCATCTATTTTACCCAAAGCAAGAAATAGTGGTGAAACAAAACTACCCGCAAGTCTATTTCAACAATAACATAAGCCACGGAGTGCAAGTACTGGTAGGGACACTTCCTGAAAGAGTCGCTTCCGTCATATAGACTGTTGCTTCATTCGTATCTGTACCATCGGGTTTATGATAGGCGGTCCAGACGGAAATAATCTTACCTGTGTTATTAACGCTTATTGATGGAGGCGTTTCAATGGGAACCTGCCCGGAAAGCATGCTCTGATTGATATCCAGCGCGGGAGACCAGCTGTATAAATCCCCATACTGACAGCGTTGATATACCAGATTATTCCCTGATTTACTATCCGTTCTCAACCAAACGGCAGAAAGAAAACCCATATTATCAACCTGCAACTTCGTTTCCCAGTCGCCCATTGTATCATTTCGATCACCATAAAACCAAGCGGCTTTGGACCAACCGATACCATTATCTGATGACACCGAATAAATGATATTGCTTGCACCTATATAGGGTTCTGAACCTGTAAGATCAACATCGGAACTCCAGACAAGCATCCATTGGTGAGAGGCCGGACTGTAAGCCAGATCATCCAGCCACGCTACACTGAATTGGGAAAATCCCGGTACTGCAATGGGATTACTCCATGTCATCGCATTATCAAGCGAACGACTCGTATATACCAAGTAATCCGACAAATCCGAAGATACATCATGACCTGTCCAGGCAAGCACCCAAACTCCGTCATCATTTGTGGCAATTTTGACTTCAAAGGCATCATGTGATCCTATGACATCGGGATAAAACGGTCCACTCCATGTACTTCCATTATTACTGGAACGAAAATAAAACGGCTGATCCCGACCATTATTATATTGTGTTCCGGCTATAATCCAAACACCGTTCCCAAATGATATATCTCCTATATTAAAGCCATTTCCAGATGGGACAGGTGAAACATTGACAACAACTGGTTCCGTCCAGGTGAGGCCGTTGTCTGAGGATCGTGCAACAACTAAATCTCGTCCTTGATTCTTATTGTTATCCGAATAGTATTCCGTCCATGCCACCACCCAGTGCCCCTGTTTGTCCGTCGCAAGCCGAGGGGAACCTGCAAAATTAAAGCATGTTGTATCACCACAACTTGGCCACGTTGCATTAGTCCATGTTTTACCGTTATCACTTGAACGACGGGCAAGCAGATAGGAATATTGATAAGGTATCGACGGGATCGGCATCATTTTATGTTTCCACATCACTACCCAGGTGTCCTTTCCATCATTGAGAACGACAGGATCACTGTCATGGTTGTCATCTTCGACAAAGTCGCTATCAACAACGACGGAATTTGTGTACCTGACACCACACAAAGAACCCGCTTTGGCCACCGTCCCAATACTCACCAACGAAGTTGCAATCAAGAACCATAAAACAATACAATATCCTGGAATCACATGTGGTTTCATACAACACCTCTTTAACAATTAAGCACCTTTTCAATCTTTAAAATCTCAAAAAATTATTGTTTCTTTCCAAGTATGGCAGGTAAGAACTTCGTCCACGGGGAGGTGGAATTAGAAAAAAACGTTGTAGAATATTTTCGTAATTCATTGCTATAATAACTATCCCAATAACTAAAATACAAATAGCCGTTCATACAAATTAAATCCGAATAATCATTAGTAGGGCAAATCGCATCAGGATATGCCAACCGAACCGTGCCGACTGCCGTACCATCGCTTTTCCATAATGCACCAGTATAACTACCGTCACAAGCCGTGAAATACAATGTATGATTCTCAATGGTCGGTGAACTAAGGCAACTGCCTTCGCGGCCCTCGAAAATATCTTTTACGAGCCAAGTACCCGCTTCGGTACCGTCACTTCTCCACAACTCATACCCGTGCACACCGTCGTCAGCACTAAAATATAATATCCCATCCATACTGGTGATAAACCAATTATAATTTGGCTGTATACTCCCTTCGGGGCCGGGATAAATATCTTTCACAAGTTTTGTACTTGCATCCGTACCGGAGCTTTTCCATAATTCAAGGCCATGTGTACGATCATTAACAAAAAAATACAGAATGCCATTAACATTCATCAAGTGAAAATATGAAGATTCGTAGTAGATGTTATCAGGATCTATATCTTTAACAAGCATGGTTCCATTTACGCTTCCATTGCTTTTCCACAGTTCAAATCCGGAAGCACCATCACACGCCACAAAATACAACGTACCATCGACATTGGTCAAATTACGAGGGTTACTATCATCCTCTCCCGGCCAAATATCCGACAATAATTTAGTGCCCGCCTCCGTGCCGTCACTTGTCCAAAGTTCCCGACCAAAGCTGGAGCCGGAATCAGCACTAAAATATAACTTATCATTGATAACAACCATGGAGGCGGGATCACTATCCCCCACATTATCAACGATATCTTTTACTAATGAAGTTCCTGTCACAGTGCCATCACTTTTCCACAATTCATGTCCATGACTCGCATCATACCCATTAAAATACAAAATATTATCCATACTTGCATGCTCAAGATAACGCTGACCTATATTCTGCAAAGCCATTGTCCCATTTTTCGTTCCATCACTCTTCCACAACTCCCAAGTCTGTCCATCTGTAGTTGCACCAAAATAAAGAATATCGCTAACATTAAAAAAATTATCAATCCGACTACTTCCAGGGCCTGATAATATATCCTTGACAAGCACTGTACCGTCTTTTGTACCGTCACTTTTCCATAATTCCCTGCCATCCCTGCCATCGTCGGCTGTAAAATACAAAACACCTTTCATTTCAAACAAAGACGAGGGGTTACTGCTACCAAAAGGATTAATATCCCTTATCATCTCCGGCCCGGCAGCCCAAAGCATCGATTGTACGAACAGAATACAAATAAATAATATAAAAAACAGCATACCTCCAGACAACATACGGAGGCACCCATTTTTTTTATCCATTCCTTTTGGCCATATTTCTTTTTCTTGTAACGATTTCATGACAGTAATATCCAGTTAAGGGATTTCATGTTGAATTTCAGGTTGTTGAGAATGTTGATTATCCGGGTCAAGGGATACATCCTCTGCTTCCCTCGGTTCATTTTGAATTTGATACGCAACTGCCTGGCCCGTTTGATTGAAACCCGTTCACCATGCTGATCGTGGCAGTAAATCGCCGGCAGAAGACAGATGATCAGTCCGGATAAAATCTGCACCATTAAACCATGTTTGCTGCGCGCAATAACATGATACACTGTGAGATGTCGTTGCCACCAGGCAAAGAATTTTCGGTTAGCACAACCAACAGTCTCAACAGTACCCAAAAAAGGGCCTTTATCGGGTGCAACTCCACCTAATGCTCTCCATTCCCACGGGGTAACATTTCCTTGAATAGAAACGACATAAAGCCAAGATACCGAAACACTTTTCCAGAAAGCTGTGTACTTATTACTTGAGTTCAGGCAAGTCAAATACAACCATATTATTTTTTATCTCTTCCACTGACAATGGCCGGGAGAAAAAGATTCCAGGAAAAGATTTTTTTGAAATCTAATAAAAGCGGCGTTGTCTGCCAGGTGATGCCCAACCCTAATTCACCTTGCTGATTACTCCCCCAGGACCAGAGACTGTTGTTTGTCTTCAGTGCCAGCATATGAAAACCAGCCAGGCTAAAAACTTTCCAGTCTCTGTCCATATCGACCAAGGACGGCACAAGCTGGTCGGAGGACGATCCCACGATACCCCATTGCCACAGACTACCGTCTGTTTTGATGGCAGCGGTATCATATTCACCCGCGACAGCGAATTTCCAGGTAGAGTCTATACCAATTTGTACCGGTACATGATGTTCAGTTGTGGTTCCATCTCCAAGTTGTCCGTGATCGTTAAGCCCCCACGCCCACAGTGTGCCGTCTGTTTTTACGGCAACCGTGTGGGAATACTGTCCGGCCATGGCGCTTAGCCAATCGGTATCCAAACCAACCTGCACCGGGTTGTTCCGGGAAGTCGTTGAATTATCTCCGAGCTGGCCGTTCCAGTTGCCACCCCAGGCCCACAGGGTATTATCTGTTTTAATGGCAACTGTGTGCAAATAACCGGTATTCACATATTGCCAGTTGGTGTCTGATCCGATTTGCACAAAATTGGATCTGTTTGTTGTAGAGCCATCCCCAAGTACACCTTGTTCATTGTTGCCCCAGCCCCATAGCGTACCATCAGATTTCAGAGCAATAATTTGACCCCGGTGTCCAGCTGATACCATTGTCCAATCGGTATCAGTTCCCACCTGAGTCGGCACATGTTTTTCAAAAGACGGCCCGGAAGTAATAGGCATTTTTCCCCATGTCCACAAGGTGTGATTATTCTTAATAGCAGCACTTAATTCCGAACCGGCAGATACGGATTGCCAATCCGTGTCCGAAGTGATCTGCACGGGCACATATCTGTTAATTTTTGTATTGTCACCCAGTTGGTAATAACTGTTTGCTCCCCAACCCCATAAGGTGCCGTCTGCATCTATGGCAAGGGTATATCCGTTACCCGCAGAAATGCGTTGCCAGGTGGTTGCACTACCTACTTGCTCAGGCGTTGTTTCATATGCGGTTAACACTGTCTCCGTTCCTAATTGACCGCCGCCGTTATCGCCCCAGGCCCAGACAGTGCCATCGGCTTGCACGGCTACGCTGGTGGCATTGTCGGCATACACTGCCTGCCAATTGTTCCCGGAGCCGACTTGTGCCGGCAAAGAGTGGTCTGAGGTTGTACCATCGCCAAGCTGCCCCCGGGCATTATTTCCCCAGGCCCACAAAGTACCATTTGTCCTGATCGCCAACACATACCCGTAGGAAGTACTCATTACCCGCCAATCATTTCCAATACCGACCTGGGTCGGAGTATGGCGGTCAGTCGTCGTGCCATCCCCGAGCTGACCGTCATAATTATATCCCCAACTCCATAATGTCCCATTTTGCTTAATAGCAATGGTATAATGTCCTGCTGCGGAAACCTGCTGCCAGTCCATCTCGGTTCCGACTTGGGTCGGAGTATGGCGGTCAGTCGTTGTGCCATCACCAAGCTGACCTTGACTGTTCTCACCCCAGGTCCACAAGGTACCATCTTTTTTCACGGCAACGGTATGATATCCGCCTGCGGCCGCGGCCTGCCAATCAGTGTCCAAACCGACTTGGGCAGGGAGAGTGCTGCTCGTGGTTGTGCCGTCACCAAGCTGACCAGCAAAATTATAGCCCCAGGTCCAAAGCGTACCGTTTGTTTTTATTGCCACAGTATGATTGCCGGATAATGAGACGCTCTGCCAGTTTGTATCCAATCCAATCCGTACCGGTGAATGCTGGTCGGTGGTGGTCCCATCACCAAGCCGACCATTCGTATTAGATCCCCACGCCCACAGGGTTCCATCAGTTTTGATCGCCATGGTTTGCACACCTGCACAAGAGACCTGTTGCCAATCTGTATCATGTCCTATCCGTACGGGAACGCGGCGATCAGTAGTTGTACCGTCCCCGAGTTCGCCATAACGATTCGTCCCCCATGCCCAGAGAGTCCCATCGCTTCTGATGATAACGGTATGCCCGTAGGATCCGACTGCAAAACTCAATGCCGGACTCATACAACAAAGACAGAAAAAAATGATTCCCACAACACAAGACAGCCGATACGAACACATATGATTTACCCTCATAAAAATTCTCCAAAAAATTTCAGTAACCATAAACAACGGTTTACGCACACCAATACGAATCGTTTTTTCTCCATGACATTACATTGCTTGTGAACGGCATATAGTCATTGATAATGAGAACGAATTGCCGGCAGGAACATGGCCCAGGGAAAGACTCCGGAAGCACTGTTCAGTCCAAAAGTTCCTGAAATCATAAAACGATCCAAATGATATCCCGACGCCAGAGATGTGGTTAACAACTTACTTGTTTCACCATCGGCAAAAAAGAGAGTTCCTCCATATTTTGTCACTATTTCTGCTCCTGAATCACTTACCTGATTCAAGTTGACCGTAACCAGCAGAGGGCCGGCGCTCCCTCCTGTCCGGCAAACGGGAACGGTAGCGGTTCGTGCGCCATTATCCATATGTTCCACAGCCACTCCCAGCATCACCCGGCCTGATGCCTTGGTTGAGATATAATAGCCACCATTTGTTCCCGTGCCTTTCAGGCTCTCGCGTCCATCTGCCGAGACTGATGTAATCATCCACGCATATATTCCGGTTGATCGGATTCGATCCTGATAAACGGTGGTTGTCGCCGGGACGGTAGCAACGAGCTGAAAACCTCTTCCCGAATTCCGGTAAATCCTGAAGGCATCTACCATAACATTTTTTGCCGGATCTCAACGAAGTTCTGCTTCTCCCTTGTCAATGTAACAGGTCAGGCCTGTCGGGGGTACCGGTCGGCCATCCCAGAGGGCCGGACCGATAATGGTTGCCTCGGGACCATCTCCGAGAACACTGAAGGCGGTCAGCCGGTACCAGTATTCCACATCAGGAGAAATATCCTCATCCTGATACCCGGACGCTGCGAGATACCCCCCATGCAGAACATCCTCCCAGGGACCGGCGGCAGACACGCCACGTTCCAACTGCCAAAACACCATACCCGGCATATTGTCATCAAACCGGATCAACAACCCTCCTGGAATATTTGTGACCCGTACATCAGCAGGAGCGTCAAAAGCGGCATACCCGGCATGCAGCTCCGCCTTCTGCTGTCGCACTGGAACAGACCAGTCTCCGGTCATACCGTTTTCATATACAATACGGACCCTGTACCAATAGGAGGAGTCCGGAGGATTATTTTCCCAATCATCAAGCCATACACGTTGTGTGCAGAGGCTGGATGTCAGCGAGGTAAAGGGACCGGTTTCCGACTCACTCCTCTCTATCTCAAATCCTTGAATATCCGGGTAATCCGGAGTATGCCAGCGAACAATGGTCAATTGCTGCGCATCGCTACTGAAGGCTGTTACTTCAGACGGGGCCCCTGCAAAAGCATCACCGGCCACGGTCAGAAAACCCGTAATTTTATACACACTAACGAGTAACTGTGAGGAAAAACGATCAATACCGGCCCCTACGGCTACCTGTTGACTCAACAATTAATTCACCGTTAAAGACAGCGGAACGTGAATAATGAGTTCCGTCAATTTTTTCATCATAGTGAAGTAAAAAGTCAAAATGAAGGTGAGCTGTTGATTGATATCCATTCTCAGCTGTTGGTAACAAATCTTCTTCAGGAACCGTCAATTGATAACTTGATGAACTAAATTGCACCCAATTGCCTGAAAAGTCTGCTCCCGCATCATTGGGACGACAACTGGTAACAGATCCCTCATAAGATCCTTGATACACGCCTGTCACAGTCACAATAACGGACATTTTTCCCATTGACTCGGCCACAAGATGATACTCTTTGCCTTCGCTATCAACATGCTGCCAATTTTTTCCAAGATCCGGAGTCACATTCACCTGAACAATCACCGTCCTGTTATTCGGATCCTCAAGAGTGAATTGATAGCAGTAGGCATTTTTCGGACAAAAAAGCAGAAAAACAACTGAAAAAACACAACAAAACGAGAATAAAAACCGTATTTGCCTTAGGGTACTATTTTCTTTTATCCCATCGATGATATCTCTATTCTTACCGTGCATGATCTGCCATCCTATCAAAAATTGTGTACCACAATAAAACAGTTCTTTCCTGCCCTCCCCACTAAGAGCGATCTTGAAAGTGAAAATTTGCTAGTGCATCAATAGTGCATACATTCAATGAAATTTGAGCTGAAATTGTCGAGCTCTTGAAATGGCAGTATACATTATTACCACAATACTCCAACGCCTGTTCAGCATGGGAACTCATCCCCTAATGAGCAGGCGTTCAGGCTATTGGCCACACTTCATTCAAGTTTCACAACCCTCTGTGGCTTCCAGATTATTGCATGGCCCGGTCGTAACCACACGGGTTACTGCAGTATATCGGCTATTGGCATGCCCGCTAAAGGTCCAACTGGCTGTAAAACGCCGCTCCACCCACGACTATTGTCTTTATAGCCTTGCGCCTGTCACCGTTAATCCCTTCCGTAGCTTTTTCCGATAATTATAAGCTGTTATCAGAATGAATTTCCCCTGCTTCCATCTCTTTTTGCTTGTCCATGATTCTTCCTTCTTCTGTTGTTATAATAGAGGTTCCCTCTCAACATGCGGAACCCGTATGCTATGTATCCGGCACCAAAATAATCTCTATGGATACCGGACGCCTATTTTTTTCTTTGTACTGTCTAACCAAACGACTATTGCTCCTATCCAGATTGGCGGACCATTCTCGACCGGACAAAGAATCATTATTTTTTGTCCGGCATGGAGTAGCAGGGATTGCTTGAAACTTATTTTCATTCCAGCCATACCTGCGTCTTCAACGAGGCCAAAATACCAAACTGATTGTCCTTCTCCAGTTTTAGGGGAGAAGGAGACGGTATGTCTCAATAAACGACGTTTGAACCGGCGACGATCTCTTTGATGCATTTTTTTTGTTCAAACATTTTGTTCAGGCATAATGACACAAGGCCAATGGATGCATTCTCGATGAATCACAAAGACGACAATATATAGCTCCTGTCCATAAAGGAGGTTTTTCGTTCGCGGTCAGGTAAGCGTAGATGCCGAGGGGTGAGGAAAATTTTGCATCATACATATACTGGATATTCCAACCTACCGCAGAAATCGGCCTAAAAAATATTTATGGACAGGGGCTAACTGTACAGAATTATTGCATGGGCGATACCTATCTCAACAAAACATACTGCTAAACATAGGAAATCGATAATTCCTGATAATAACGCTGTCTCTTTTATATTTTAGCAGACTGATCAAACCTTACACTGTATGCGAATGCCTTAAGAAAATATCAATACAACCGACACGGAACGTCACTCAGTGTCTCTCCTGTAAAAGAATAGGAAGAAACGGTAAATATCGTGAAACACCGAAACCCGTTGAATTTATCAATCCTATAGAGCCTGTCGATCCTGAATTTCGAAAATATTTCATAACTGAAAATCGACTGTTCACGCTATAGTCCTGATAAAGCACATAAATATCATCATCTCCTAATATAATTTTCGTATGATCCGCTGCGTCGTCCGAAAATCCAGAAGATCCGACATTCTCCCATGTGCTGCCGTTAAATTTCATGGCCGTAGCTTTCCAGGTAGTCTCTTTATCAGAAAATACGACATAGGGAATATCAGTATCATCCAAAGTCAAAGAGATATACGGAGCAAAACTTTTTGAAAAACCCCGTATTCCCACATACTGCCATGCACCGTTCGTATATCTCATAACAGTGGCTTTTTCTCCGATATCCATATCTCTAAATCCTATATAGGGGACATCGTGACTATCGATCGCAATGGTAACATCCCATGCATACCCGGCAGAAACCCCGGACATTCCCACTGATTCCCAACTTGTGCCGTTAAAGCTCATGACTGTGGCCTTATCAGGGGTTAAATTATCATTATCTACATCCTGGTAGGCGACGTATGGGGTCCCGGTACTGTCTATTGCAAGACCGATATCAGAAGGATTTCCTGCTGAAAAGCCCGGCATCCCAACCGTAATCCATCGATTACCGGCACCATCATATTTCATAACAGTGGCTCTGTTTGCATGAACACTGTCCACATACGCAATATACGGCGTATCGCTCCCATAAACCGCTATGGAAGAACCGGAGCCGGAGCTTATTGTCCCTTCCGTGAATCCGGCGGCCCCAATGATTTGCCATGTGGAGATATGCGTAATTAATTTTTTTACCGTAGCTTTATAGCCTTGAGTATAATCCGCAAAAAGCACATACAGAGCTTCATCACTGCCCTTTGCAATGGAAATGTCAGCCGTCGGATGGGTTGAAATCGTCCCGACCGTCTGCCAGACAGCGCCGTCAAAGGCCTTGACCATCGGCCTGCCTGTAGAATTATCCACGAATGCGACATAAGGAATATTGTTGGCCACAATGATGGAAGGGGTTGAAAAGGTGTCAAAAAAACCCTTTACACCGGCTATGTCCCAGCCGGATGCCATGCACATTGGTATGGCCGGTGTGCCGAACGAAAGGGCAAGGCCACATAACATGATCAAATATTTTCGAAAAAAATGAAGGGATGATTTTCTCATTTTAACCTCATGTAGTTGACTACCCAGTATATTTTCCGAGTCTATGTTGCAAGTCGTAACAGATCTTTGCATCTATCGTCTCGTTTAATAATACGGTATATATAATGCCCGCCCACAGGCATATTCCCGAGTGAAAACTTCGGAAAGTTACCGTGTTTTGTACTATTACAACGTCCTTTGTATACGTTGTGGGCCCAATCCTTTAATCGAATTAATCGGTAAACGAAAAATAGACACTGTTTGATTTAGCCCCTTCCGCAGTAATTGCCGTAATAGTAGCCTGCCCCCAGGAATCAGGCACTTGCGGCATGGTAAACGTTACCGCCGTATCACTCCAAGAAGTAGGAGTCACCGAGATTCCGCCGACGGAAACAGTTCCTTGTTCGCTGCCAAGCCCACCGGCAGAATAACTCAACGTATAGCCGCCATCCCTGCTCCCTGTCTTGCGCCCATTGTTATCCGTGTCAATCGTCGGTAATGCTATCAATACGTGAGCATCGACTTCATGAGTAGAATAGTTCGTCACGACGATTCTATAGTACCAGTTTGAAGATACGCCTAATTTCCCGATATACGCTGTGGCTTCATCGTGCAACTCCGAGCCCACAGCCTGAGGCGACACGGGCACGCCCTTGTCTGCCTTGTTCGCATACTTCCATATGTTGACCACATAGGAACCCGGAGTCATCAACCTGACCACCACATCTCTGCCATAAAGTTCGGATCGTGACGCACTGGTAACTGATATTTCATACGCCTTACTACTGCGGACAGGTCGGGTATTATGTAAATTGTTGAAATATCCATCTGATTGGGTTGAAAATGTCCTTCTTGAAAAAGGCACCTGTATTTTGTCGACCGGCGAATAAGTCTGCATCCAATAATCTCTGGCGAATTTTTTCACTATCGTCACCATATCACTCCCCGTTGCCTGGGTCAGTACTCGTTCCGGGGATACCCAGTTTAATGGACTTAAAACCATTTTATCAAATAATGTTTTAATGGTTGTTTTCCCGTATTCCTTTTCCAACCAGGCAAAAAAGAACATACTGGCATAAATATCCTCCTGGTCAATGCTATTGTAGTGAATCCACCAGGATGTCGGAAATTTCTTTTCTGGAAAAGCCCCGCCGGTCTCCATTGTCGTAATCAAATCATCCGTAATACCATACACTTTCCAGGCACCCCAGTTGGCAACGCCTTCATCCAGCCAGGTCGCGCGGAGATTCGTATTAATCTGTCGTTGCATGGCATGACCAAACTCATGAATTACACTTGTTTTGAGAAAATCGCCCCGCATCCGACTGTTAATTGTAATATAGGACTGGCCGAATATTCCTGCAGAAGTCTTTCCTGCCGTACCGTGCAAGGCATCCACCGGACCAAGGTCCTCTGTGTGGATTTTGATCCATCCATTTGGTTTAGGAAAATGCAACTCATCTTGATAAAAATCATAGGCATCGGCGGCTGCATTCAAAATCCGGCTGACAACATCCGGCGGGACATAACCGGATTTAGAAGAGTCACTTGGAGAGATCACCTTAATTTTTCGTGTTGTATCTATATTTGTCGGAGTTGATTTTTCGCTGATTACAGCCAATGATTGCACAAGAGAATTAATGGCTGGGAATCGTTTTTCTACGGCATCCACCGCATCTTCGTAGGTAGGTGGATTGTGAAATAATGAAGGCCAACTTCGATAAAATTGAGGGACAGCGGGAATGGTAATTTTAGCCAACCCATCTTCGATGGTTGTCTCCAGGTAATCATACATTCCCATGCTTTGATCATAGAACGCGCCGAACAGCCGGCTAACATCCGTTCCCTGTGGATTTTGAAAAGGAATTTCCACTTCTATAGGCTTACTGGTGGTTACATCGGCATCGGCAAAGGTTATATTAAACCCATGCCCATCATCACTGAGCGGAGCATTTTCATCAAGCAGGTTTGATGTGGACTGTCGTAGAGTTATCTGGGTATCATTAGAAAGGGCATTGGGTGGAATTGTCACCTTCAACCCACCGACATAAAATGTGCCACCCTGTGCAGCGTTGACAGAATCCATGTATCGAATACCTGATAAGATCGGAGTGACATTCAGGTAACTTACGGTGTCAATACCTGACGAAACAGCATGTTTATGAACGGTATAACGGCCGGCCGGCAACTTCAGGAAAGCTTCTTTGGATTGATTTATCCTGATAGCGTCACCGGGAGCAATCACGCCGTCAATCCAGATTAAAAACGATTCATACACATTATCCCCTGGGTTGCCAATTTTTACAGTCGACTTG
>JAVCKW010033312.1:0-47771 GCA_034780715.1 Peltospira delicata | reverse complement strand
AGACCGTGGTTTACCTGCTCCGGAGTCAAGTGGCTGTGCTGTTCAACTTGAGGCATGAGATCACTGTATCGTTCGATGGGTCCTGCCACCAGTTGCGGAAAAAAAGAAATGAACAGGCTGAAATCAATAAAATTTTTCTGGGCGGGGATGTCTCCTCGGTATACATCAACCGTATAGGCAATTGTCTGAAAAGTATAAAAGGAAATTCCCACCGGCAATAGAATAGAAAGCGAACTTTGAAAAGAAGGGAGGCCGACGGCCTGAAGAAGAACGGCCATATTGTTCAGAAAAAAACCGGCATATTTAAAATATGCCAGCACACCGAGGCTGATAACTAAATCCAATACCAAAATGGTCCGCTTTCGCACAGGCCACCACTGCATGGCCAGGGCGGCAACATAATTCACCGAAGACATGAAAAAAATGAGAAACGCAAACCAGGGATGGATAAAACCAAGAAAGACGTAACTGGCTGCCAGGAGAAAAGCATTTTGCATCCTATGCGGCATCTGCCAATAGAGTATAAAAACTACTGGAAGATACACGAGATATGATAGACTGTTAAAACTCATTGCAGCAGGGAGTGGAGACGATTAAAAAAAATCGGCGTATATTGCTTTGGATCTTCAATATGATCCCCCTGTCCGTACATGGAAAGCGGCAACTCGGGATCGCCGGTAAAATCGTACAAACCCGCGCCGTTTGCAGCGAGATAAGCTTTCAGCCTGCTCATGAACAGTTTCATTTCCGGTGTATCTTGCACACGACTATTATTCTGCGGCCGTTCCTGAACTCTGATAAAAACCAGCGGAAGATCGTGCACGCGGGCAAGTTTTAGAATTTCGGGAAGAAAAGATTTTTCAACGGAAGCAGTGAAATCCGGAGTTTCCTTGCTACCGGACCGCAGGGATTCCTTATCAATCCCAACTCCAACATTTTTCAAGGAAAAATGTTTATTAACCAGGCGAAGTAACTGATCCCGTTTTTCCTGTTGCCTCTGCCCCATGCTGGGAAAACTCAGCCGAAGAGCCACGTGACTTACCATGTCTCTGGCCGTTTTCCGGTTTTTCTGTACAGAAAACAATCCATCCAGGTATCTTTGAACAACACCGACCGTTGATGTCACGCGGCCATGGGCAAGTCGCTCAAAAACCGGATCCGGTGCAGGAGTTATCCGCTTAATTAATGTCTCAAAATAAGGACCGGTTGTACGGGCGGCCGGCTCTACAAGGGTGGTGCCGCGAAAAAAAATAAAAACTCGCTTTGGTTGTATCTCTGATGGAATAAGCAAATATTTCATGGCAAGATAATGAATGCCGGAAAGTCCGCCGAAATTGACGATTGAATAAACGGGTGCATCGCCAAGCAGATGCGCCAGCAGGGAATCGTCAATCCTGCTCCAAAGCATGGAATTACCGATAAAGACAAATTTGGGCTGCTTTTGCCGCAGTTTCTTGTGTATCACTGGTCCAATATAGGGTTCACGCCCTGACATGTCAGGAATCAACAGGGCCGGTGCCACCACAAGCGCGATAGTAATGATCACCGCATGGAGTCGGTTGGCCAGTGTGAGCGGAAGGAGTAGAGCCAGCAAAGATAATCCGGCAATCAGGACGAAAAACCAGGTAACTGGACGGGAAAGATACATGAACCACCACCAGATGTGCAGATGATTCTGTCCAGGCATGGCAACCATATTGTTCTGCAGGGCAGTCAATCTCATAAGCGGCGGCGTTAAAAAGCCTATGGAGAACCAGCCACCGCCTTTCTCATTATAGAGATCAATACGAAAGAGATGAGGTCCACGGGTAAGCCTGCACCAGTGTTCCTCAACTCGTTTGGATAGGCTTCTGGGAGATGCGGTAATGAGGATTTTTCCGTCCAGGCTTACCTTGGAGTTCGCTTCAGCGGCAAACTGTATTTTATACAGAGTACCCTCAGGGACAAACCAGATAATCCAAGCTGTGGCCTGTCTGAAATCAGGATTAAGGGCAATGGTTCTTTCGGCCGGCAACATTACCTTATAGCCATTAACGGGCAAGGATCGCGTTGGCCCGGAAAAGCGAACCCTCCAGCCTTGTTTTGCATGATCCGCTCCAGGACCAAGGGCCTGCTGGAGAATAAGCTGGGGAAGACACACACACACGATTATGCCCAGCAACCCTATTGCCAGGGCATACAGGCAGTGCCTGTATGACGGCAACCTGCTCACAATCGCAGATAGTCTAAACTGATCATTCCGCCTTATTCCACTTTATCAACATGAATGGATCTTTCGGATAAAGACTCCGTGACTTGTCGTTGGTCATCCAAATCAATCTGGTCTATTTGCATCATCTTTGCGATGACATTACCCGTGCCGCTATAAAATATCCTCGGTTCAACCAGCATGGTATGGTCCACTGAAAAAGGTACTATTATGCCATCATTTCCGACCTCAACAATATGCTGTTGGGCAAGAATTGTTCGGCCATGTTCTGCTGCCACATCAACGGTAAGAGGAGCCTCGGGCGACACTCCTTCCACCTGCAATGAAACATACAAAACATAGTTACCAGGAGCGAGCCAAAACGATTCGCCGTAGGCAAGCCAGTTTGCCGTATCCCTGGAATCACGGGCAACTCTTTTTCCCGTGCCGTCATCCAAGAAGATATCTTTCCCCGTACGAGAACACATATCCGTAACAGCGCACTTATAAGAAATGGGTGTATTGTCAATAAAGGGTTGCAACGCCAGATGCCCGTGCCTGACAACCAGTTGATACGGAGCACGCTTGGGAAAAGTGCCCACAAGTATTTGATTATGCAATTTACCCGTATGGACAATCAGGGGATCGCTTGCCAGTCCTTGAGGATTAAATGCCATACCTCTGGTCAAATAATTCATTCCCTCTATTTTCGACACCAGAATAAGGCTGTTTTTCGGCGCCTGTTTCAAAATCCTTCTATACTCGCCGACACGCTCCTGCCAGGCACGAATAATTCCTGCCTGTTGCCCACTGAAAAAAAGACTTCCCCCCATCAGCAATAGACTTGCAGCCGTTACATACACCCATTTCCGCTTCATTGGTACTGCATGCAGGTGATAGATTTTTTTCAAACCAAAGGCAAGAAAAACAAGAAGGAAAGGCAGGGTTTCATAATAATAAACCGGCCCAACCAATCGGACGCCCTCAAACCAGAACAAAACATATCCCAGCCAGACAATAATACAGGAGGCAAGGCACAGGGGACTCCATCGTTTATTCCAGCCAAAAATACCAAGACCAAGGGTGAGTAAAAGCGAACCGGGAAGGCCAAGCAACCAGTGATCAAGAAGGCGCAGATTTCCCAACATGGCCCGAACACCATCTATAAATGTGAACTGGGCTGGTATCTGACCGGACGGACGGGGCCCAAACCCCAAGGCATCACTTGCCTGATAGTAGAGATACGTCGGAGTCCAGGGATCACCAACGGCGGCATTATTATAGGCAAGAAAGATGAAAGCTCCCAGTCCCGAACAGAGGGCAAAAAGCAGAGTACCGGTCATATTCTTCCGATTACGATATCTGAGGAGATCGACCATGGCATCAAGCCCAAAAGGAACTGCCAGTAAGGCACCGGTATAGGTACGATTCAAAAAAAACCATGCCCAGGCCAAACCTGCCATAATTGCAAAAATAATCTTTCCTGTCTGTTTCCAACGCACATACCCCAAAAACAAGAGAGCAACGGCAAGAAGGCCCGAGGTATGACTGAGCATTGTCCCATACATAAAAAGAAAATAAGGGGAAAAAAGCAGTAAAACCGGAAACAGATATGGGGAAAAACCGAGCGTGATGCCAAGGCGGCACAATACCAGAAAGCTGAGAAAGGCGGCCAGTGAAATCATAACCCGAGGATGATTTATCATGATACCGGGAACCAGCCAGGCGGCATGGGCCGGAGGATATCGAGAAAGCCAACCAACCTGTTTCTTCATGATCAACATCTCACTGGGAAACATACGCATGGGCTCAGGTACCGGCCGGGAAATCACTCCATCAGAAAAACAATGGGCCTGAAAGATATAGGCATTCTCATCAGTTGTCAGCGGCGCATCAAAAAAGACATTTTGGCTGAGGTAATAACTGGCACAAAAAATAAAAAATCCGCCAAGAACGGAAATAAAAACTACGGAAAAGCGGGAGTGATCTTTCAAGGTTCAATACGAAGGATGACATTCATAATACTGCTTCATGGCAATGGTCCACAAAAAAGCAGCCAATAGACAAATTTTAATAATTTATAAGGTTTGCTCTTACTGCGCAAGAAAAAAGGAGGCCCAAGCGATCATGATTACATGGCAGAATTATCTGTTTTTTCGGTGTATGGAAAGGGTAAACTTCTCGGCCGTCCCTGCATACTGATCGGATACAATGCTCTCACCGGTCATCACCTTTCCTGTTTTTTTATTGACCAGAGAAATATTTACCAAGTACTTTCCCGGCGGTGCATCGGAAGGAACAACTATTTTTCGGTGTTCAAAAAAAATTTTGCGTACCGGCTGGCTTGCCAGAAAAGTAAGAGGTACATAGGCCAGCAAAGGTGATTTTACAACAAACCGGTATCCTCCGGGTCCGACCAGCTCTATTCGGACAAGAAGAGGCAATCTACCCAGATCAGGCGGTCTGGTCCAGTAACAGCTTATCCCTACGCGTTGTCCGGCAACTATGGGGTCACGGGTTAAAACGGAAACCCCCTCCAGACGTATGCCGTTTTTAAATCTTCTTGCAGGCCTCCGATTGACCCCGCGAAGGGTGAGAACGTAATTGGGCCAGAAAGAATTTCCCACAGCAAGGGCCTCATCAGCCAATGCCGCATAATCCGGTACTGCCGGTCTGATAGCTCGGGAACGGGAGCGGGGGCGAAAAGTTCCATTACGTGCCGTCCAGGTCCCTTTATCCCCGGCCCGGAGAAAAATCATCTCATAATCAATATTGGTAATTCCTGCCTCAGGGATAGTGATTTCAAACGAGTGCCAATGCTCTCCTAATTGCACACTACCAATCACCGTACCATTAAGAAAAACAAATATTTTTTGTTCTGCATGCTCTTTATCAAGACTTTTTGCCTCAAAGGAGAAAAATCTGTTGGCCCGTAAAATATCACCCCGCACAAAACGACGATATTCCTGCATTGGCCTTGCCGATTCTTTGAGCTCATAGATGGAAAAAAAGCGATCTTCGGCAATCATTTGGGCCTGATCACGAACATCCTGTTCCGTCATCGCATATCCTTGGCCGTTAAGGGACCTTAAAGCCGGCTTATAAACGACAATTAGTGAAGGAGGCCAGATAGAACGTATCAAGCGCCAGGCCAACAATGGATGAGAGCGCAGGGTATGACCTATTTTTGATTGCAAAAGAGGAGAAAAACCACCAAACCCATTGATGAGCATGGTTCGTGTACCGCCAATGGCAAACATATAACGTGCATCAAGGAATCTGCGGCCAAGCGGAAGGACAATCACGGTTCTGTCCGTGTGTTTTTTCAGCAATGACAGGGTACCCTCGGAAATAGGCAAGAAAAACTTTTTGTACCGATGCGGTATGGCATGTGCTTCAACAAAAAGGGCAACAATCAGCAATATGGTTAAAAATCGTATCTGTTTCTGTCGACCGGCCAGCATGGACAAAAAACGGGAGGCAGCCACAATAAGAAAAATCATGACAATAATGCTGAACCTGGACATTACCCGAAAACCGTTTAAAGGAAAAAAAGTACCGATAAAAGAAAATACCAGGTTTTCCGCAACAACATGATTCGAATGAACGCGAAGGTACGGCCCAAGACTGAGAATAAAGCAAAGAGATGCCGCTGCGGCAAGCCCGGCGCATAACCGAAGGGCATACGCCTGAGTCCGGGTGGCAAAGGTTAGAAAAATTGTCGACACCAGAACCAGGATGAGCGAACTGTTACCAACAAAAAAAAGGAGCCGGGCAGTAAAGTGCCCCTGATTACTCAGGCAGAGAATCCAGAGGAGAAAGATGAACACAAGGACTGCGACAAAACGGAGCCAACGAAGAAAATGAATGGTTTGCGCCTCGCTCCTCCCTGAACCGGGCCGAAAAATACGCCTACTGTACAGGCTGTATCCGACAACCAGGAAAAGAAGGGTCAAGGAGGGGAAGACACTCATCTCATCTGTTTTAATGGACTGGAAATCAAGATGAAAAAAAATCTGGGTCAGCATCTTTCCCAGATAAGCGAGAGGCTCCAGAGAATGGGTCATCATTTCTTTTATCTTTCGGCCATATCCGCCCTTAAACAGGGAAAAATATGGCCCAAGATAAAGAAGGCAAAGAGGAACCACAGTCACCAGACCGGCACCAATAGAAATGTACAAACGTCGTGAACGCCCATACTTTCTGAAAAGATCAGGAAGAAACGGCAGGATAAGTAACGGAAAAATCAGGGCCAGGATAACGGCCTGATACAGTTCGCTGACTGCCTGCAGCCAAAAGGCAAGGGCCAGCCCGACAGCATTCCATACTCCCGGCTTTTTGACATACCGTATCCAGAATAGAAGGAAAAGCGGCAGGCCGAAACACATCTGCATATTGAATTCAACATAATAGCTGATGCGATAGGGAATCAGACACATGGCGACAGCCCCGAAAAGGGAAGGCCACCTGCCCATATCAAGTTCTCGTAGCAGCAGGTACATAAAGAGGCCGGAAAGGCCCCAGAAGAACAAAAACACAAGATTATAACTCAGAATCGGACCACAGCCGGCCGTTTTCAACAGAGCGGCGACCACCCCCTGGGGCCAGAGTAAAGCATCAAAATACAACTCATTGGCATAGGGGTAGTATATATTGGTGTTTGTATCAGGGACCAGTTCATGCTTCTGCAGCAGTTTATCTGCATCGACCTGCAATTTCCAGGCATGAAAGGGAGGGTCAAAATGGTCGGGAAAGCCTGTTCGGAAATGAAGAGGCCAGGGCCAAAGGGCAAGGACGACGAGACTGCAGAGCAGTAACAATACCAGCAAATGTTCCAATAACTGTTGCCAATAGAGTTTAATCCGGCTCATTCTCAGTACCATAAAATTTCATACAAACCAGGTTATACGCAAGCACCCGGTCACAATGAAACCTGAGCTTGTGTTTATTTTGCACACTTGAAAAAAAGAAATACCGATGAATGGCAATGGAGTTGAAAATTATTCTCCACGAAAAGGACGATAAAACGAGTGGGTTGCCATAGCAAGCATGGGTTTATCACCATTGGTGTCTCCATAGGCGTATATTTCCTTATACTCGCTTAACCTGTACCTGTTTTCTATCTGCTTGACCTTTACCTGATCCCGGAAATTCTCCCCTTCGATCCTGCCGGACAACTTTCCGTCCACAATTTGCAGGCGTGTTGCCAAAAGATCCAGCCCATGCTGACGACACCAGGGGGCAAGAATCAATTCTGGCGTTGCCGAGACAATAGCAATCCTATCACCACGATCCTGGTGCCAGCGAAGACGGGACTCTGCCTGTCGACGAAGAATACACGGTACTTCTTCAAGGCAAAAAATTTCGGCAGCCTGCTTAAAATCCGTTATTGAACACCCCTTGAAAAACCTGATCAGCACATCTTCTTTCAAATTGTGATTTGGATAACATTTCAGAAGAAATCTACCTATTTTGGGACTCAACTGAACCATACCAGTATAAAATCGGGCAAGTCCAATCGTTTTTCTAACAAACAGCAAAAAGCTATCACGATTACTGATTGTACCGTCGAAATCAAAAAGAGCGAGATTCCGTTTTTCCATTACTTTCCGGCAACAATTGTAGGCTGAAACAGATCATGGAGCTGAGGGATGGGAATAAAAAGGAGAGCAAGCATTACTATCCCGCAAAAAATGCTGTAAAAAAGAAAACCACGCTGCCGGTACAGGTGTTCGGGATACTGGGTCGGACTGTCCTCCAAAAAACCCAGATGAATATACCAGGCAATAAAACCGGCGATAACCGGGACGGAAAGAATAAGTTCGATACGATAGCGAATAAGAAAAATACCAAAAAACAAACCAAAAGCAACCGCATAATAGATAATACTGGTCAGCAACCGTTCTTCATTGTAATGGGCAAAAGATTGTCTGTAACCGGCACTGACGGCGGGGTCATTGATCCGTCGATACTCCGCAAATCTCTTAACGGCCATAAAAAATGCCCCCACCATCCAATAGGCAAGGACCAGGGAAAGCGGCGGCAGGACGGTAATACCAGTTGCATACCAACCCAAAAGAAGCCGCAGAGGATTATTTATCGACTCACTGAGCACATCAAAATACGGTTTGTCCTTGCTGCGAATCGGTGGAATGTTATAGACACAACCCATAATCCAGAGCGCAAGGGCAACCAGAAAAAAGGTATGCCCCAGTGTCATGGAAATGCCCAGCCCAATAAGACCAAAGGCGATCCATTGGACAAAGGCGATAACTTTATTGACCTGTCCGGAAGGAATCGGACGATTCTTTTTAACCGGATGCAAGGCATCAAATTCAGCATCAAGCAGTTCATTGAGCACATAATTACTTGAAGCAACCATGCCGGCGGCCAGCAGGGCAACCAGAAGGGTCCAGACCGTTTTCAAAGACAGCAGATCCGGCTCGGCATAGAGAGCCACAACTACACCGGGCAACATGAAGACATTCTTAAACCAGTGGTCAAATCTGGCAATTTTCATATAGGGACGTAGAGCTGTTGGCATAGGGAATGGGTTCCTTTATTTTTAAAGAGGAAAAAATCAGCAAAGCCTTATTACAAATAATCAAACAAACATAAAACAATTATTTTAATCCGCCACAAAAAACAAATTATGCAATTACTTGAAATTGTGCCTTTCCGTTCACTAAGCAGGAAAAATAACTTACTGAATAAACAGACGCGCGACATCCAGCCCTAAACGACGATTATCTTGGGGACCTGGATTAAAGGGTAAACTTTCAATGCGGATTTCTTCAATTATCTTTTGTCCGGCAGGCAATTGAAAAAAATAACTGTTTTTCTGCCGCCGCAACAATTGCAGCTCCCTGCCATTTACCAGAAGCCGCAGATGAAGGGCTTCAGGATCGCCGGCCAATGGTGCATAACCATTGGTAACCAGAATCAGCCTGTGCACACCCACAGGCAGTTCCAGGTGAAGATTTTTAATCCTACCCCTGCCATTAGTCCAGGAATCGGTATAAAAACCGGTTGTTCTCTCTGCGGATGGATCAATATGAACTATACCGGTCCCGGAAAGATCAATAAAGGCCAAATCATCAAAATCGGGCAGACGTACAAGAATATGCCCATTCCAGTATAGAAATCCTTTCTCCCCCGGTCTTCTTTTCTTCTTCTCAAGAAAAAGGAGGGAATAATGTTGAAGATCAACCCGCCGGGTAATGACTCCTTTTCCATAGAGAAGAACAAGCTGACGTGCACAGTCATCAGCAACTTCCCGAGCCGGGGCGAGCGCCAGTCCCTTGTGGGGGATGAGCAAACGGCTGTATGCCTGATTGTCTGCCCGGGAATTAAAACGAGGCAGAGCCGGCAATGGATTCAGTCCAGGCATTGCATCAAGGATCGCAGCGCTGAGCCATCGATCCGTAAGGGTGAACCTGATGGCATTTTGTTGCAATAGGCTCGGGATTAGAGCAAGATCTTCTGATAATGGGCCGGGAATTCCACTTTTTACGTTTTGAAAGAAAACTATCTCCGTAAGAGATATTTTCCGACTGTCGGAAAAAACAATCTTTAAATAGCGGGCCCCTCGGGGTTGAAACCGGCATTCAGCCCTTCCGAAAAAACCGGAAACATACACATGCCCACCTTGGATATATGACTTGACCACCCGGGAATTGAAGTTGGATACCATCTGGAACTTCTTATCCGCAGTGGCAGTGCTGACCTTGTAGCCTCGCGGAAGTCCGGTATCTTCACCCTCACGCTTCTTTTGAGGGGCAAAGAGCCAGAAACCGGCCAATTCGCGTTCACGGCCAAAATCAATCAATACAAAGCCATTTTTACCATCCTCCCAGACCACGGCCGTCGAGCCGTTACGATCCTGTAGATCTACCCCCGTTCCGTTTTTATTTCCTATCGAAAAGAGCGAGTATTCAGAAGGAGCAAAACTTTTCCTTACACACTGTTTGGTTACGATAAATGTAGAAAAAAACGTATTCTCTCCCGCAGGTATCTCCTGGAAGGAAACGGCAAGAGGGCCCAGAGCCGCACGGATTTCCTGCTGGTCGCTTCTTTTACACATTATGCCATATTTCGGCTCATTTTCGACAAATTGCGCGTTTTTCTGGTACCGTTCTTTACCGGAAAAGACAAATTTAATTTCATTACCGGACAGGGCACTGAATTTCTGACCTTTATATCCATACTGTTCATTACCCAGCATGGTAACTGCCTGCGTTCCCGTCGATCTGATCGCAGCCAGGGTATTCTGTGCATCCTGTAATCGTTGTATTTTCACAGGAGCCATCAGGCGAATAAAAAAATAATTCCCTAAAGCTCCATATCCGATCCAGTAGATAAGCAAAGCTGCAAGCGCTGTTCTACTCTTTGTGCTCGAGAATAAAGCAAATGAATAAGCCCATATTGTTGAAACGAACATTGCCCAGGGACCGAGCAAATACCTGGGCGATGGAATTGTCGACATTTTGTGCGGCAGAAACATGGAAAAATAGAATATGAGGTACAAAAATGGCACGGAAAATATTATTATCCGATCATAATTCTTTCTTTGAAAAAGAAAAAAAAGTGCGCTTGCAAAAATAAAAAAAATCACCCCCACATAGAGAGCATACAGTAAGAGTGGATTAAACGGCGGATTCGATCCCTTTTTCCAAAAAATATATTGCGGTAAATCATATACAATAAGGGTGTACAGGCTGCCGACAAGATGATGCCCGGTGAACAGAAAACTGGAGACACTACTGCCGGAGACATTTCCATAATGAACCAACAGATAAGGGAGCAGGCCACAGGCCGCAAGCAGCGCGCCAACGGTATAACAGCATAGAATTCCGAACGCAAACCGGTGACGGACGAGATGCAGCAAGAGGAAAATCGCAGTAACCAGAAGATAGGGCACGATAAAAAAATGAACCCAGAGAGCCGCCCCCGCCATGAAGCCGATTCCCAGGACATGGATATACAATCGGGACAAAGATGGATTTTGTCGATACACCCGAATACCCAGCCACAATATCAATGTACCCAAGGCAAGGATAACCGAATAGCCGCCGCTGAGGGCGAAACTATAATACCAGGAAAAATACCCGCTGAAGATGACGGCTATAGTTGCCGTCAGACCTGCCTTGCGATCAAGGATCTCTTCAAAAAGCAGATACGTACCAATAATCCAGAGCAGGGAAAACACTATTGGTGAAAGGGTCAGGATCAACTCTGAAAATCCGAACAACCTTATCATTGCCGCCGCCACATAAGCTTCTAGCGCGCCGGCATAGTGCAGCCCATACCAAAACAAAGGAAAATCACTACCTTTGGCAATATTTACCGCCATCAACTCAACAGTGCCGGTATCAAAATTGCCGGTGAATCCCATCCATGAACCGTACAGACACATGACGCCGTAAAAAATAACGGCAAAAAACAGGATGCCTCGCGCCATAACAGGAGATTTTTTTTCTTGCATCGGCATCATATCAGAATAGACGGATTGCATCTAAACAACAGGAGAGCAACAACTTTTTCCCATGAAAAGATACAGTGTAAGAATCACCCGCGGGCATATAAGGTACGGTTAACCGCTTGACGAGTGAGCAAAGATTCAGTAATAGACTCGATATTGATAACTTATGGGTATTATAACATGTGCAAAGTGCCTGAAAAATACAAATTTGCTTAGGCATAATACAAAGGCCCACAAAGTTACAAGTTTAATTGGTTCCCTGCAATTTATTTTCAATATATACAGAGACTCTTTTGAGAGTTCAGGTGCACTCAATGAACAAAAAACTCCTTTTATCTGTTTGTTTTTCACTCGCTCTTTGCATCTTTTCCCTCCTGTCGAACGCCATCGGGTATGCAGCATCGACTCAACAGCAGACAATGGATGTTGCCTGGTCGGAATTTGATGGCCAGCGTTTTGAAATTTATTTCGCAACCATACGTAATAATGCGACAAAAGAAAAGATCCAGATTACCAATGACCAGTACAACAACATGCACCCAAGTCTGGCTGCTGACAAAAACGGCACCATATGGTTAGTATGGACAGGGATGAATGGTAAAAATAACAAATTGTTCTTTACCAAAAAATCAAACGGTTCATGGAGTTTTCCCAAAGAAATTGAAACCGGACTGCAATCGGGCATAGCTCCCACCATTACCATCGGTCCCGACGGCAGACCATGGATCGCCTGGGCAGGATATAACGGCAAAAACGACGATATCTATGTCAGCCATTGGACCGGTACGACCTGGGGGCCGGCGCATCGTATTCATCCAGCCAATAATGTTCCGGACATTCTGCCTGTGATATCCATGGAAAACGGGATTCTGACTGTTACATGGCAGGCGTATGACGGTGACCAGTATCAACATTACACCAGTACCTGGAACGGAAAATCCTGGTCACAACGACAACCCGAGCCTACCGTGCTGAAAAGTCTTCGCCTGAAAGGGAAAGAAAAGAGAGAGGATCTTGAACTTCAGCTTCCAACCGATCTTAAACCTGTTGGCAAACCGGCCATGCTGATTCGATAAATTTTCTTTTTCTCTCTATTATGCCAAACTTTTTTTTCATTATCCCGGGTAATGTGCTGTCCATTGGAGTAGTTCTCTGCATGCTTTTTACTGCGAGTCCGGCAACGGCAGGAGAAGAAATCATTACCGCCTTCGGCGACAGTATTACCGAAGGACTTTGTCGAGGTGTCTGCAATGGATACTTCCAGGTGCTCGAATCCATCATGGACGGCAATGGTCGTCAGGTCGGCATTATCAACGGCGGCCTGGGCGGCGAGTTAACCCATGATGGAGTCAAAAGGATTGATATCTTTCTCGCTGAGAATCCTACATATGTGAAAAATAACCATTGCCCGTGGCAATCACAATTTGAAGGAAAACGGGGACGAATCATCCTTATTATGGAGGGCGCCAATGATGCCATTCACGGGGTATCCTGGCAAACAACCCGTGATAACCTTCGCTATATGATACAAAAAAGTAAGGCTGCCACGGTAATACCGGTCATCGCAACCATTACTCCTGATTACAAATATAATATGGGGAGTTGCAACTCCGGAATCATCGGCGTCTACAATAATGCTATTCGGGCGCTTGCCGTCAGCGAGCAGGTTACACTGGCCGACCAGTGCAATGCCACGGATCATGACTGGGGCAACCTGACCTGCGAAGGACTGCATCCAACCTATGATGGCGATGTCAGGATTTCCAACACCTGGTACAATGTCATGCCCGGGCCTCCGGTAAAGGCAATCACCGGGACGCTTATGCTCCTGCTGCGGCAATGATAATTGTCTTTGTATTCATGGAAGAGTAATTAAAAAAACACCTCACTTACATACTGACCATTGACCATGCATAAACAAATAATCCCCCATGTAGGCCTCGTCCTGCTGTTTGCTGTTTCTTCTCTGCTCCTGCTCAAGCCACAGTCACTCCATGCAGAAGAAATTATCGCGTTTGGTGATTCCATTACCCATGGCGATATTGATCCCGCCGGCAGTGACCATGGCGGATATCCTCTGGTCCTGCAACAGATTTATAACAACAAGGGACTTGCGGTCCATGTTTTTAACGAAGGTGTCCCCGGAGAACGGACCATTACCGGGGTCAACAGAATATCATCGGTGCTGAACCGGCGGCCTGCAAACTTTCTTATTCTTCTGGAAGGTGTCAATGATATCATCATGGGAACCAGTCATCAGACGATAATAAACAACCTCAGCATCATGATTGATAAATGTAAGGCCAAGGGTGTCACCCCCCTGATCGGAACGTTGACGCCCGAGAATAAACATGGGTTCGCCTCCTACATCAACAGGACTGTTAACCCGGAGATCAAGGCATTGGCCGCTCGAAAAGGAGTAACCCTGGTCGATCTGTACAGCGCGGTGGAGCCCAGCTGGGCGGCATGGAGCTGGGATGGACTTCATCCCAACTATGACGGTATGCTTGCCATCGCCCAGACCTGGTTTGCAAGTATTCCTGTTGCAGGTGGCGGAGGTGGAGGAGCCAGTGGTGGTGGGGGTGGTGATAGCGGTGGTGGTGGGGGTGGCTGTTTCATTGCCACAGCCGCCTATGGTTCATTGCTTGAACCACAAGTTGTCCTTTTACGACATTTCAGAGATCAGTTTCTGTTGACCAACAAGCCGGGCTCTTTTTTTGTCACCCAATATTACCGGTATTCCCCACCTATTGCCGACTTTATCGCCAATCATTCGGTGCTGCGTACAATAACACGATTTTTTCTTTACCCGCTTGTGGGAGTTGCCGCCCTTTTGTGCTCACCTCACCTGGACATACTGTTGCTCGGCTTAATGACAATATTTGCGTTTGTGTTTTTCCTCCGGGTACGGGCCTATCGGCAAGCCACATAAAATCCTCTGCATTCTTTTTTATCGGGGAATACCCAACTGTGGTTATCGTTCCATGATCGGCTGCAGGGTATTCCCCGTTTTTATTTTATTAAAAACAACTGATAAACCAGCAGGATGAACCATATATCTCAGAAAAAACCATAACAGATAAACATAAAATTCGTTCGATAAAAATAACCCGAAATAACACTTTTCCGAGGGATATTTTTAAATAAACCGTCCTCTACCTATTTTGTTTCACCCATGACAGTCACCCAAAATACTCCTCTTTTCTTATCACGATCCATAGCAAAAGAATTTCTTATTTACTGTCTTTTCTTTTTTCTTGTTTGCCTTTTCACTTATCCACTTATTTTGCACCCTGGGTCATCTTTACGCGGACTCAATGACCCCTATCTGTTCACATGGATACTGAACTGGGCAGCCGAACATGTTTACAACGATCCTGTCGGACTCTTTAATGCCAATATCTTCTACCCCTACGGCAACACCTTTGCCTATTCAGAACCCCTACTCATCCCCGCCCTGCTGACAGCTGCTCCCATATTAAAACTTTCAGGTAACCCCATCCTGGCCCATAACCTCACCCTGCTTATCTTTCAGGCTCTTGGTGGCTGGGCAGCCTATTTTGCCACAGCAAAGATTACCGATTCCACAGCAGCCGGCTGGATCGCCGGTATTGCCTTTACAGTCTCTCCCTTTCGCACCGGCTACTATAATTACCTCAATGTGCACATGCAGTTTGCCATTCCCCTGGCTCTCGTCTGTCTGGCCCTGTACCTTGAAAGAAGAAACACAGGCTACCTGGTGGCCACAGTATTTCTATTCTGGGCTCAAATGGTTACTATCTTTTACGGAGGTGTACCTCTTTCCATCCTGCTGCTGCTTTTTGTCGTGATGTTTCTTCTCTTGCGCCCTCAAGCCGCCGGGCAACCCGGAACCTGGATACGGTTTTTGGGGGCCGGGTGCATCCTGCTATTCCTCCTTGCCCCGATACTATGGCCGTATTTCACAGTATTTAAGGAGCTTGGTCTGGAACGAAGCCTCAAGGATGTACACCGCTATAGCGCAGACTGGTATTCGTTTTTTGATGCCGGAAAGGACCATAATTTCTATGATCTGGCAGATTCAGGAAAATATCCCGGTTTTTTCCCCGGTTTTACCGTCTATTTTTTGGCCGCAATCGCTCTGCTTTCCCTCTTTTCATCATCAAAAAATGATCTCTCCGGAAAAATATACCCCTGGGTACAAAAAGGTATCGGCATCCTTATCAGTACCCTTGTTATCATTACAGCTTTTTTCCTTATTACCAAGGCTGGAAGCTGTTCCCTTGACTGGTTCCATTTGACCCTGGAACAAACAACCCTTGGCATTCTATTATTGGGAATTTTCTCTCTGGGAATCAGGGGATGGAATCTAAAAGAATCTTCAAAACCAGAGCTGTGCCACCGGGAATGGATTATGATCCTGGGCCTGTTCAGCCTGTTCTTTGCCCTGCTGACCCTGGGACCAATCATGTATATCCATGGAAAAGCAGTCGGCACAGGCATTTACACATACATATACAAAATCTTTCTCCCCATTCATACTATTCGGCTGTCCATCCGTCTTGGCTATATGCCGGTTCTTCTCCTCTCAATGTTGGCTGGATTTGGCCTGGTAATAGTGCAGCGCAGACTTCCCCGGCACCTGCGTTTATGCATCTGGATCCTTCCCCTGCTGCTTATTGTTGAATATTGCTCATTTCCATTGAAATACCAACAGGTAAACTGGGATAAAACGCCACCGGTTTATCAATGGCTGAGTAAGCAGAAGGGCAACTTTGCCATTCTGGAATGGCCTTCAAATAATGAAGGAATAGATTCTAAATATGTCTTCTGGTCTCTTCGGCATAAAAAAATGGAGGTAACCGGCGTCAGTGGTTTTTTCCCACCTTTTACCCGCCAGGTTGTCAAAGCAATGGTCCGATTTCCCTCGACAGGATCTATCACTTTCCTGCGCCGAATATACCCGCTCAAATACCTGATCATCCATAATGATTATTTTTTCAAACCCGCACATCAACAAATTGCTATGGGCTGGACCCATAATGTGCCTAACGGGTTGAATCTCGTCCAACAATTTTCCGGGACATCGGTTTTTGAGTTCGTCAACATGCCTGAAATCACAACCAGCTGGGAACGCACTTTTTCCACTGCCCTGCTCAAGAAAAATCCAGCGGCCTCCTTCACCCTGGCACTGGCAGATGATGGTCTGAATACAATAAATGCACCGATTACTGTTGATGTGATCTTCAATGATCGCATTGTTCAGAAAGTTATTGCGAAATCGATACCAAGAAAATATAAGATCACTCTACCTGGACCCTATCCGGCGGCAGACCGAAATATATTGCAATTAGCATCCGGGCAATCCGGAAGATCAATAATCGTTTCCGGATTTGACCTTGACAGGTGATTAATTCTTTAATTTTTCAAAAAATTATATTCATTAACAGGATACAATCCTACAATTAATTCATAAGAGAAATCCTTTTTTCTTTTTTTTATTTTTATTCAAAAATATCCTATGGAACCTTATAGCCCCAGGGTATTTTCATCATTTGAATTCTGCGTTTATCCGTTGTGGCTGTGGTCTGAAAAGCAGGTCCAGCCATACTGATTCATCTCCCTTGGTTAAAATACCTGTACCTGACTTGCAAGATGGCGCATATATGCTATATTGCCGGGGATATTCGGGTCACGAAGGTAGGACATTCTATCTTTTTTAATCGACATAAACCGGTAACTGCCCATGCAACAATCTCTCTCCTTTGTCATCCCGATGCATAATGAATCCGGTAATTGTACCCAACTCATTAGCGAGATACAAACCTGTGGGACCTCTCTTCCCAATCAGTATGAAATTATCTGTGTTGATGATGCCAGCACCGATGATACTCTCTCCATTCTGAAAAATATTCAACATAACATTCCAGAACTTCGCATCATCGCCCTGATAAAAAACTGTGGTCAATCCACTGCCTTGTTCACTGGAATCCAGCATGCAAAGGGTGATATCATTGCCACTCTTGATGGAGACGGGCAGAATAATCCGGCCGATATTCCAGCCATGCTGGCCGTGCTCCATGATAAAAAAGATGAAAACGTGCGGATGATTGCCGGATGGCGCAAAAAACGAAAAGATACCTTCTGGCGACGACTTTGCTCAAAAGTGGCAAATTCAGTACGCCGCTTTCTCCTGCGCGACTCAACCCCGGACACGGGATGCGGGCTCAAAGTCTTTTACAGGGAAACCTTTATGGAACTACCCTGGTTTGATCACATGCACAGGTTCCTCCCCTCTCTTGTCCAGCGGAGCGGTGGCAGAGTGCTTTCGATGGAGGTCAGTCATCGGCAACGACAGCATGGCACGTCCCATTATGGAACTCTGGATCGACTGCGAGTCGGAATAGTCGATCTCCTCGGTGTCGCCTGGCTTCAAAGGAGAAACAAATTGCCGCAAATTAAAGAAGTTATCGGAGAAAAATCATGAACCGTGAAACTGTCTGGTTGATAGTAGGCTTTGCCGGACAGGCGATGTTCACCATGCGCTTTGTTGTCCAGTGGATACAGAGCGAACGACAGAAAAAAAGTATAATCCCCCTTGCTTTCTGGTATTTCAGCTTATCCGGTGGGATAATTCTCTTCAGTTATGCCGTATACCGCAGGGATCCCGTTTTTATTCTCGGCCAGAGCTTCGGTATCTTTGTCTATATGAGAAACCTTTATTTCATTCATAGAAATAAGGCTGATTCCGGTGCGTAAAAAGAGGTCGGTTGCGAACAATCCTGAAATTCGGCCAACCACTAAAACGGTGGAGCAATGGATCAGCCGTTGCTTCATCGCTTTCACCATTTTGCTGATCTTTTGCACTGCACTCGCCTACCTCTTTTCTGCTTTTTCCGCCCTCACCTCCTTTAAATTCACTCTCACCGATTACGGGCGCTATGTTAATACGATATGGAATTGTGCTCATGGTCATCCATTCCGGTTGCTCACCGAATACAGCTACCTCAACACTCACCTCTCTTTCACTCTTTTTCTGCTGGCTCCGGCCTTGCTCATATGGGACCATCCTTTTTCCCTGTGGGCAGCACAATGGCTGCTGACGCTTATTGGCCTTTTCATTATCTGGCGGGCAGCGCTGCGCCACCGAATTCCCGGTACAATCATTACGGCTTTTCTTCTCTTCTATCTTGCCAATCCTTTTACCCAGTGCGTTCTCCTCTCTGAATTCCATGGAGTTAATCTCTATCTCCTGCTGATCCCCTGGCTCTACTTTTGTCTGGCCTTTCAGAAAAAAATGACCTGGCTTCCGTTGATCCTCATATGGGGTGTTCGTGAAGAAGCAGCTTTTCTCATTGTCCCCATGCTTCTGTACTTCTCAGTAAAGGAACGCTGGAGAGGTGGATACTTGTGGGCATTTTTCAGTGGGCTTTATGGATTATTTGCCTGTACCCTGCTCTTTCGATGGATCAATGGCTCCAGCCTCTCTAAGCTTCGTCCCGGAATAACCGTTCCTGATATAGTCAAATCGATAAAGCAACTCCACCCGATTCATCGCCTCCTACCCGTTTCCCGACTCACGGCACCTTCAATTCCCTTTTTACCCAAGGGGTGGGCGCCAATCATTTTTTTTCCCTCTATTGCTCTTCTTTTCACAATATTCAGTCCATACCCTGCACAATATACTCTCAAATATCATTACTCGGCCGCTCCCCTGATACTGTTAATCCTCGGCATGGTGCATGGGATCGCTTTGTACTGGCAGAAACCGCTAAAACACCCGGTATGGAGTAAATGGTTTCAGACTATCTTTCTTCTTACGGCTGCCGCTCTTCTCCATTTTCATTATGGCCTTCTCCCTTTAGGTCATGCCAACACACATGAATACAGACACCCATCAATCCGTGGAGAGAGCGCTTTATGTGCTATGTCACACCTGCCAAAACAGGGGATGCTTCTCTCCGACCGCAGATTAGGCGGTATGTGTGCCAATCGAAAGGACCTGATTATCTGGGAACAATATCTGACCGAAAGCCTGCACCCGGAAATCATCTTTACCGAATTAAAGGATATTGCAAGAAAACATGCCGACACTCTGCAGGCGTTCCTGAGAAACGGCCGCTTCGGCGTTTCTTTTTTTGATGGTACCCACATCATTATGATAAAAGGCTACCCAACAACCAAAAACAACGTTGTCCTGGACGCTCTAACCAACGCCTCAAGGACCATTTTTTTTGCCTATGCAAAGAAAAAAGGCGGCGAGGAAGTTATCACCAGAGATTGTGATATTGTACGATACTGGCCAGGAAAGCACCAGGGCACTACCCTTGTTGCCTATGGTAAAACCATCACTCTTCCTCGGGGTGATTACCAAGCGGATTTCAAATTGAAGACCATGATGTCTAAAACACAAAAAAACAACGGAATCCTGCGGGTTGTTGAACGAAAGACACAGTCTCCCCTTATCCAGTCTGAAATACAGCCACCCTCTCCTGAAAGCAAACATTTTTTCAGGCAGATTCTTCCCTTCCATATAGACCATGATACATTGATAGAACCGCAGGTTCTTGGACAAACACAAAAAATATGGCTAAAAAGTGTCACAATTCAACAAATAAAATGAAAATAACAAAACACAACATCCTCCACTTATTTATCATCCTGGCAAATTTTTCCCTCTGGATATCACTGCTGATCTGGACGGAAAAATTTCTTCTTGTCACCTCATGGCCTGGACCATTACGTGTTGTGATATGGCCAGACAAACAATACACATTGTGTATTATTATTCTGACGGTCCTACTGCCTCTTTTAGGTTTTTTGGTTAATCGCAGCAAAGAGCAACCTGAAAGCAGGGGCCGTTTTTCTCTTTTTTTATGGGTGACCGGTCCGCTTATCTACCTACCCCTGTCTCTGACTCCTGTCTTTTTCTGGCCTGATCTTCCCGATTATTTACCTTCCACTTTTGTTCTTTTTCTTCCTGTTCTCATCTTTTCCACCGCTCTCTATCGTGCTGCCACTATCCTTGAAAAAAAAGAAATTCAACGGAAAGCTCTCTTCTTTCTCATCTTTTTTATCTGTTGCTTTCTTTTCTATTGGTGGGGCGGAATGTATTTCGCACGATGGGCAACGGATTATAATGGAGACTCCGGTCATTATATCATTCAGGCTGAAAGCCTCTACCTTGATCATGATCTTGATCTCGTCAACAATTTCGATGAAATTGAGAATAAAATTATCGCCCGCTCCGGTCCTGCGAAAATGCATATATCAAGAAATGCCAAAAATGGTCATCTTTATTCATGGCATCCCTTTGGTCTTTCCATTCTTCTTGCTCCCTTTGTACCCCTGGGAAGCCCTGGATTACATCTCGGTCTTGCACTCATTGCCGCCCTGGGATCAACAGGCTTGATGATCGCCTGTATCTTGATGGAAACGAATGCTATTCCTGCTTTTGTCCTCACCCTGCTCTTCAGCCTGTCTCCCCTGTGGACCTTTTATGCCTTTCAAGTCCTGCCGGAAACGGCAGGGGCAACGGTAATGATCTGGATACTCATTGCCCTGTTACTCGTCCATACTCGACCATGGTTTTCCCTGACAATCATGACAATCTGTTGCTTTATGCTGCCGTGGCTGCAAACCAGATTCATTGCGCCGGCAGCTGTAGGAGCACTCAGCTATCTCCTTTTCCTCTGGAAAAGCGACCAGGCTCTGATAAAACGTAAGCGACAGGCAATGGTTTTCATCGGGCTCTCTGTTGCCGGCGGCCTGATCTATTTATTCGTGTATTCGACAATGTTTGAACACGCCCGCTCCTATGCCGACCTGTTGCTTTTTTCCTACCCTGCTGGAATGTACCGGGTACTGTTCAGCTGGCGAAGTATCAGCACCACCCTGCCTCTCTTTCCTCTCATGCTGGCGGCTACAACCTGGTGTGCTGTCAAGGATAAAGGCTTCCGCTATATTGCCGTAGCAGTTCTTGCGATATTTCTCTCCGTACTCACCACATCCTGCGCCAATCCTTACTGGGCTGGTGGCTCTGTCATGCCCGGTCGTTTTCTCCTGGTCACCATTCCCCTGCTTCTTCCTTTTGCAGTACGCCTCTATCAAAACAGTAGCAGGCAGATTCAATGGTTTATTCTCTTTCTTGGCAGTACTGGTTGTTTCCTGATGTTCCTTGAATTAGGGTATCTACAAGATATTAAAAAGGATTTCACACAACCACTTTTTGTTCTACCCTTTTATCGTCCCCTGCTCAGCGGCCTGACCAATTTTTTTTACTCACCACAAGATATCTTTGGGGTAATACTTCAGCTGACTGTCTTTATTCTGGTTTTCCTTCCGTCGACCATGCACCTCCTGCAGATATCGCTTCTTCTCCTGATCTGCTCGACATACTTCTGGGGTATGCAACACTGGGCCATACCTGTTGACGGTCTCTATAGAATGCAGGGATTGCGACAAATGAGGCCAAAAATACTTCACCAGATCAAAAACAGAAACACGGCAGCATTGAAAAAACTCCCCCTGTTCAAAACGCCCACTATTCTGCGCCAGGACAATGGGGAAAAAATTTCTGTAGCAGATATTACCAATAACCTTCTTGCCTCGTACACATCAACAACCATTGCCTCAATAACTACCCGGGAACCGACAACAGATGCTCCGGACAGCCTCCTGGTAGAAAAAGATCTTCCTGTTAACGACTGGAAAAAGCGAGGATATCGATGGGGGACATTGATAGCACCATTTGATGATGATGCAGGAGGACGAACCATGTGTATTCAGGCTCGCCGGGAAGGAACGGCAGAGGTGGAGCTTGCAATCGCGGAACTTGCCCCGGGAGCTTCGCACACCGCCCTGGAAACAACGTTGAATTTTACCGAGTCAGGAAATTTTTCCGGATGTTTTTCCCTTGACCTGTCGGGAATTGGACGCATTCACATTGTCGCCCGTATCAAAACGGGAACAGGCACATTTATTCCGCAATCACTCTACTGGTTTCCGGTAAATTCTGCTTTTTGTAAAGCAGCCGATCTCACCTATCCTTTCGCATTGCGGAGACTATAATAAAATTATTTTCCATGAACAGGTATAGCTTTTAAAATAGCTGTTCCCATCCAGTCATGTTTAAAGGTATCGAAGGCAACAGCTGTCAGGTTACCATACTCTCCCTTAATCACTATATTAAGTCCCCGCTGGTCCGGAGAAACATTTTTACCGTGAATGATGATCTCCGAACTATTACCTACATTTTTTCCGGCACTAACGACCTTATCTATGCCTACCAAACCCAAGTCATCTCCATTGAGGACAACTGAATGTGTTCTGCTGATTTCCCAGGAAACAGCCTTCCCTTTGTCAATAATACAGGCAAATGAATTTCGATAGCCAAACCTGTCTATATCAATACCTAAATTCCGAAAAAACTCTTTCGATTTCTCGCTAAGATGCAGGGATGCTTCATCCTTCGCTGAAATGATTATTATTGAATCTATATATTGGTTTAAAAAATCAGCCAACTGTGTCCCGGTCCTAAATATCTGCAATTTTTTTCCGCGATACTTTACTCTATCTTTCTCTATGTTTCTGGACAAAAAATAAAAACTTTTTTGTTCTGGAGCAGATCGTTGACAACGGATGCCCCTTTGCTTGACCCAAGGCATTTTCGTATATATTTCAGGATAGTTACCATATTTTCCATTGCGGATATATACTGTGCTATTTTCCGGAACATCGTCAAACAGGCGAATAATATCTTCACCCAATATCCGGGCGAAAATAGCTCGCATATTTTCTTCATAATGTTCCACCGTTTCTTTTTGTTGTAAAATCTTTTTTATCTTATCAGCTCCTAAGAAATGAGTACGCGGCTGGAGTTGTTCGACAATAATTTCTCCTCCTTGTTTACCAGCAGCAAGGCAATAGCCATTCTTCTTTTCCGCACCTCCCAAAAACCACATCTCAGTACATGATTCTATTAATAGAAAGGTTTTTTGAGGGGATTGACTAAATAAGTATTTATCAAGTGTTTTTGTTTCATCTTTGAAAAAAAATGTTGAATTCATATCTTTATCTGAGGTGATCAATAGAGGAATAGAAAATGTTTTGTGACCTAAATGTACATTCAGACGACGAACATCAATCATTATCCCCTTAGATAGATTCGGAAACCTCCAGAAATCTAAAAAATCATCTCGCCAGCCCATTAAAACATTATCAGGATGGGAGACTTGACTAACAAAAGAAGGCGTGTCCTCACTAGCGAGCAAGTCTACCCCTAAGCCTAAACTTCCAGTAAACCCAAGTTGATGCAATAATGTTGTTCCGACATCCAGGCTTGAGCCAGCTCGATCAATCCTTTTTCTTGTACCATCCGGGGAAAGGATGAAGAACAAATTTTCCCTTTTCCTTTTATTAAGAATTGCAGTGGCCGCATTTTTCATAGCAATGTGGTCAGAAAGCAATACAATGAGAGTATTCTCAGCATAGGTTGATGACATAACTCGGTGAACAAATTTCCCCACAAGATTATCTGCACACAGTACAGCATTTAACATTGGATTCATACCATCCATGTATTTCTTGTTCCGGCAGGCAAAGGATGGAAATCCATTTGGATGATGAGTATCAAGAGTCAAAATAAAAAGAGCAAAGGGTTTTTTAGCACCCCCAAGTTTTTGAAATTTTTCATAAGCTATCTCCAACAATTTGTCATCATGGATCCCCCAACCACAGACTTGATTGCTGGGCATATGATCAGCACCAAGTTCCTTGGACCCTGAAACAGTGTCAAAGTGATGTGTTTTCAAAAAAGTCCCTTTACCGGCAAAAGTTAAATCAGCACCTCCGATAAATGATAAATTATAACCATTCTCCTTGAGCACATCACTCATACAAATCGCACCAGGATAGAACTCATTCATTCCTGTCATAGAATTGCCATGTGATGGGGTAACTAAGGGAACGCCGCACTGGCTTGCCACAAAACCACCAATAGTCCACCAAGAAGAATTTAATTGTTGAATTCTGGTAAATGTTATTCCTTGTTGTTCAAGGGATCGAAGGTGAGTAATTAACCCGGGAAACAAATCTTCATCAAAATAAGTCCGTTCAAGACTTTCCAGATAGATGACCACGAGATTCATTTTTCGTCGTGATTGTTTAAACATTGGTCGGGTTTTACTCATAAAATCAGTCAATTCATATTGTGACTTCCGTGTTGTAAAAAAATAAATTTTTCCCAAATTAATAAACAATGGATTCGTCATTAGAGCTAGAACAAGAGCACTACTGGTAATGAAAACGAATCGATCGTGTTGAGATTTTCTATAACTTTGTTGCTTTTCTTTCAAAAGAAATACTGCGAACAGAAAAGAGAAAAATATAGTTGAACATCCCAAAACGATGAGTTTGAGGTAATCGAAAATATCCGCTCCCTCAAGACCGGAACTCAGATGATAGAGAATCGAAAGTGTAAGACCATCATCAGTGAAAAAATCACAGACAATGTGTAAAACGATTGCGGTAATGTAAAAAAAGAGTCCAAGGGAAAGTAGATAAATGGTCCTTGGCCTTGCGCAAAAAGGCACAAGACAACAAAGGAAAAAAAGAAAAAACAATAAGGAAAAAACTAACACTGAAAATTCTCCATGGGGATATAAGGTTCTTTTTTTATACAACAACCTTATGCAGGAAATGATGAATTTTCATAGAAGAATTACTCCTGTTTTTCATCACCTTTTCCACCTATTACCCTTCGTACGGTGTAAATAGGCTTATTTTGTGTTTCAAAATAAGTTCTGGCCTGAAGTTCTCCAAGCAGGCCCATGGAGATAAACTGCATTCCCATGAAAATCAACAGAACAGCCAGCAGCAGCAGAGGGCGGTTGCCCAGAGGAATACCAAAAAACTGCCGCTGGATGGTCATGACAAGGGCAATAAAAAAACCAAGGGAACCGCTGATAATGCCCAGCATACCAAATACCTGGATAGGGCGGGTGGCATAGCTTAAGAGGAACTTCACCGTCATCAGGTCAAGGATTACCCGCAAGGTTCGGGAAATACCATACTTTGAGGTTCCAAATCGCCGTGGTCTATGATTGACCTTGACTTCTGCAATCCTGCTGCCCATGCCGGAGGCGATTGCCGGAATAAAGCGATGCATTTCACCATAAAGCCTGATACCCTTGGTAATCTCCTTATTAAACATCTTCAGGGTACAGCCGTAATCATGGAGATGTACGCCGGTCACCGTGGAGATAAGCTTATTGGCGATCATTGAGGGCAATTTACGATTGATAAATGCATCCTGCCTGTTAAAGCGCCAACCGCTGACCAGATCATATCCCTCCTCCATCTTGGCAAGCAGTGTTGGAATATCATGGGGGTCATTCTGCATGTCCCCGTCCATGGTGACGATAACATCGCCGGTCGCATAATCAAAGCCTGCGGCCATGGCCGCTGTCTGGCCGAAATTACGCCTGAAGCTGACGACAATAACAGAATCATCCTTTTCTTGAATCTCTGCAAGAAGATCTAGGCTGCGATCACTTGATCCATCGTCAACAAAAACAATTTCATGCGTATGATTAATGGACTGCAATACTTCTTTTAGTTCATCATACAACGGCTGGATGTTTTCTTCTTCATTATATATGGGAATGACAATGGATAATTTCACGTATACTCTCCAGAATGTATATAAACGGCTTAAAATTCCAACCGGTCCGGCTGATTACCTTGCAGATGGTTGCAGATATATATCCGGCCAGCAGTCATTACCGGTGTGATAACTGAGGCGAACTGCCGTGCCGGCGGGAGTGCCGATCTGCCAGAGAAAAATCTCATAATCAGCCTTATCATGTTCATGAGCACCGGTGCTGGCACCATATACCAGAAAATTACCACTATTGGCAACCTTGGGAAAATATTCATGACTGTACTCTGTCGGGGAATCAAACCAGAGTTTACGCCTCAGGGTATCCGGGGCAACCTTATAAAATGCATTTTTCATCTTCCCGCCATGATCCACATAATAAAGATAGCTGGAATCAGGAGCCCAGTTCAATTCACAGCCATCACCAACACGACGGATATGTCTCTGCCGGTCGACCACCACGGTAGCACGTTTTGCACCTCGCAGGGTTACAGCTGTTTCCCGACGCTTGTCACTGAAAACCGGGCCGCCAAGTGAGACTGAAGAGGTGAGGAATCCCTGTTTTCCGGTTTCCAACAGTACGATCTCTTTTTTGGAGATCAAATTATATTCAACAAACTGATTGGTCCCCCGCTGAAATCGTATTTTTTTACCATCTTCGGACCAGGTCGGTACGTTTCCATTTCGCACAACGAGCTGTTCTTTTCCCGTTTTCAAATCCAGCATATATACATCCCAGGGCACAGGATTTCTCTGGGAGACCCAGGGCACCTGGGATCGGCAAAAAACAATTCGGGTGCCATCGGGTGAAATCCGAGGAAAATATTCCGTATGAGAATTAGTGGTCAGCCGGGACAGTTTCTGGTCAGGCAACGAAAGCATGACAATATCATGGTTCCCGAACCGATTGCTCGACCAGACCACGAATCCATGTAGACGGCTAAGAAGTGGTATCGTTGAAGCAGCTGTCCCCCTTGCAACAGAAACACCCGGTTGCGGCGCAGTGAAACTTCCCATCTTCATGACTTTCCTGGCCTGCAGTGCAAAAAACACGGAGCCGACAAACAAAAGAATAATTCCAACAACCATGTATTGGCGGGATCGCCTGTTCAGGGTCACTGCAGAGGGAATTGCGGTCCGTGAGGCCACAAAGAAAAAAATAATCAGGCCGGTTATACCGAGCGAATAATCGACAATCTGACTCCAGATATGCAGGGCCAGGAGTATAATTCCCGATGTAACCTTTTCCGCACCCAGGGCAATCATGGCCAGTGCACCCCCGGCCTCATAGGTACCAAAACTCATAAATGCCGGAACCGGTAGGCTGGCCCCTGCTTCAGCGCTGATCAAGGTGATGAGAACCGGAGCAGGCCTGGTATCAATCCCACGGAATCCCGGCAGAACAACAGCTAAAAAGATAAGATACAGTCCAAGATACTTGGCAAGACGAACGCCAAGCGACAACAACAGTAACGAAGTAAATATTCCGCTGTTTCGGACCTGCTGAAGTGTTACTGCGGTCTCGCTGACAAGAGAGGCCAACCTGTTAACCAGAGTTTTACTCTTTTTCTGAAAACGTTCAAGCCACCTGCCGATACGAGCCATGAGTGGAAAGAGAACAACCAGTAGTCCGCCACTGACCAGAAGTACAAGCAAAAGAGAACCGATAAGCCAGGGTTGCAGCTCGGATATGATCAGTTGATAGATGAGTAAACCGGCAAGTAACAGGGCAAGCGCGATCAGATCAAAAACAAAGGAGATAGAAAGGGAAGAGAGACACGCCTCGACCCGAACCGTGAAGCCCCGGTTAAGCATGGCGACATAGCTGAGTTCACCAAGTCGTGCCGGCAGCATATCAACAAACATATTCCTGCTTATGGCAATCAGAAACATTTGAAACAGTCCTGGAACTTCATCTTCCGAGGCCCCGAGAATAATCCGGTAGCGAATGGCTCGTAACAGGGACTGAACCAATGCTGCAACAAGATAACAGAGAACAAGAGAAAGGGTTGTTGAACGAATGGCGCTTACAATCCTCGGCAGGATGGCGAAATTAACCGATCCTGCCAAACCATGTATCAAGATAGCAAGCAACAGGAGCGAAACACCCATGGAAAGCAGGATATTTATAAAGAGCCGTCTGTCAACAAAAAGGGTCATAAAAGGACACCAATTAAGAAGGATGTATAGAAGATGACGGCTGCACGGAATCGGTTTCCCGTGACCTGGAAAGAGTTCTGCCAAGGTATACCAGCCCACCGATGAGAGAATAACAAACCGACATGGCCAGAAACAGCAGTGCCAGCGACCTGGTCTGGATGTCACTCATACCTGCCCAGCCGAAAAAAAACACATAACCGGCATCCCGCAGGCCGATACCGTTAATAGAGACCGGCAGCACCTCCATCAGACCGATGAGCGGCACAAAGGCACTGAAATAAATAAAGGGCACATGGGCATGCAGTGAGCGGGCCAGCAGATAGACAATACAAATCACCGAAAATTGAAAGGCAAAAGAGATGAGCATGACATTGGCCAGAAGCCTGCGATCCGCTCCATAACAGGAAAAGGAGAGAAAAAACTTGTCCACCAGTCTCTGAAGGGTTGTAAATCGATTGAGCCGGGTTATCTTGAAAAAAAATCTGACCGGGGTCTGTTTAACCAGGGCCGCCAGTATCATAAACAGGAGAATCAATACCAGCAAAGGCCCCAGGAAAAAAAAGGGCTCGTGAAAACGCAGGGCCACAACAATGGAAGAGAGCAGGCCAAGTATGACCAGGGCCAGAAAACCGGAAAATCTGTCGGCAAAAACCGAGGCAAGGGTTCGTACACCCTCTTTACTTTTTTTGGCCACATCATAAATCCGGTAGGAATCTCCACAGATATTTGATGGCAGAAACATATTGTAAAAGCTGCCGATAAGATAGGTTGCCGTCAGGGTCATGAGAGAAATATGAACACCGTCGGCACGCAGAAATAACTGCCATTTCAAGGCGCTCAGGATCGTATTTACGAAAAGAAGGATGAAAATCGGCAGCAGATACCAGGGATTTAAGGAAAACAGTACCTGGCCGACCTCATGAATTGGAATTTTACGATAGAGAAGATAAAGAAGGCCTGAGCTGATCAGCAGTTTTCCCAGAAAGAGGACTGATTTTTTGTACTTCATGCTGATCTCGTCCGTACCGTACGGGCCGGAACCCCCATATTGACACTATTTGCGGGCACAGTTTTGGTCAGGACCGCTCCGGCCGCCGCCATACTGCCGCTTCCCATGGTAACGCCCCCGAGAACGGTCACATTGCCGCCAAGCCAGACGTTATCCTCAAGAAGAATCCCTCCGTCATTTTTTATGCCCTGTTTGCGAATGTGGATATCAAAACGATCCATATTGTAACTGCCTCCGGCAATAACAAGACAGCGCTGGCCAAGAATACAGTCTGCGCCGATTCCGACCGGACAGTCATTGGTGGACTGGACGATAGTCTGGGCATTAAGACCGGTATCGTTACCAATAGAAATGGTGCCGTTTTTACAGGACAGCATCACTCCATTGGACAAAATAACATTATCCCCCAGCACGATAGTATCCTGCACGCTTCCGTGACGACCATCGAGAATGCAATTCTCGCTGATCACCACCGATCTGCCGAGACGAATACGACCGGGATGACGGATCACTATGCCTGAGGCAAACATACACCCCTTGCCGCAGCTGCCGAACATTCTCGGCCAGAAAATTTTGCGCAGGACCATGCCCAGGGCTCCAGGTACAGGAGCCAGCAACATGCACCACTCATAGTAGCAGAACGCCCACAACGAGGAGCTGCCGACCATGACCTGCTGGTATTTTTTCAGAGGCGATCCTTTTGCAGTAATGGCGGCATGGGTTTTTTCCATACAATCAAACTCCCGGTGACAAGTGGAACCTTTTCTTTTCTTAGAGATAGCCTTCCGCCCGATACCAGTCAGCGGTTCTTTTTAACCCTTCATCCAGAGAGACTGTCGGATTATACCCAAGATCGCGCTTGGCCTTATTGATATTAAAGGCCCGGTTTTGCCGGTACCAGTCCACCCGCCGGGGAAATATGGGTGGTTTGATATGGAATGGCTTACAGGCCTTCTCACAGATGTGACCGGCAATGATTAAAGGCAGGATGGGGTAATGGGGAATTTTGACCTTGACCCCGAGGGCTTTGGCCGTCCGCCGGACAAGATCTTCAATTCCCACATATTCCTCATCGGCAATAAGATAGGCTTCGCCGTCCCCCCTGCCCTCTTCCTGGGCCAGCAGCATGGCATCAACAAGATGATCAATATAGAGTGGGTGGTACAAAGTTTTACCACCGCCGAACATGGGGAATGTACCCTTGTTCACCCGTTTAAAAATCATGAAAAATCGTTCCGGATCACCGGGACCGTAAATGGCGGCAGGTCGAAGGATGACACAGGGTAACCCCTGCCGGTGATATTCCAGCACAACCGGTTCCGCCTTATACTTGGTCTGCTGATAGTAATCAGCGGCATTGATCGGAGCATTTTCATCGGCAGGCGGATTATCAACATTTCCATGCACGCCACAGGTTGAGCAGTAAATAAACTTTTTCACACCCGCCTGTTTTGCGGCCTCAAGCACATTTCTTGTGCCGCCGATATTGACCTCGTCATAATAGGAATTGGGTACATCAAGCTCACGAAAAGCGGCAGCAAGATGCTGGACGATATCCACTCCTTCCATGCAACGCTGCACCACCTCTTTATCCGTAACTGTGCCGATCACCACCTCGGCGCCCCATTGTCTGAGCTCTTCGGTTTTAAGCCCTTCCTGGTAATCAAGGGCAACAACCTTATGCCCCTCATCCAGAAGCCGCCGGACAAGTGCCTTGCCCGTAAAACCGGTGCCGCCGGTTACAAGTATTTTCATAGACTTCACCTTATTGTTCCATCAAATTTCAATCAGTTGTCGAAAAAACGATCATGCCAGATAGCCACATTCAAGAGGGCCCAAAGCACATGATTATGATTCTGTTTGCCGCTGCAGTGCTCATCAATCAGTTGCTCCATATAGGCCTGATCCATGGTTTCCCGCAGTACCTTTGAATCATGGAGCCGCTCAATCATATACTGCTTGAGCTCTCCGCGCAGCAAATGTTTAACCGGCAGGCTGTAGCCCTGTTTTCCCCTGTTGACTATTTCATCGGGCAGCAATCCCTTAATTGCCTTTCGGAAGATATATTTTGTCGTCATGCCGTTTAACTTCCAGGATCCCGGCAGAGAGGCCAGAAATTCCACCAGCACATGATCAAGCAGTGGAACACGAATTTCCAGGGAAGAGGCCATTGACATTCGATCCACCTTCATGAGGACACTGTCTGTCATCATAAAGCGCATATCGAGATAAATTTCGCGATTTACCTGATCGGTGGCATTACACCTGCTGTTCAACTCCCGTATCAACCTGAAGGGATCCATGCTGACCTGGTCCTTAAATGACTGTTGAAAAAGCCGTTGTTCCAGACTCTTATTAAGAAAATACTGCCAGCGCAAATGTCTGCCTTCAGGGTCAAGATTTGCCCCTTCGACGAAACGCTTAAGCATATTGATCGCCCCCTTTTTCTGGGGCTGATCCGGCAACATGCTAATCATTTTTCCAATCAACTGCCTGCGGATCGGCGCAGGAATCAGGCTGAAATACCTGTCCATACGGCTGGCCTTGAACCGATCATAGCCGGCAAAACTCTCATCCGCGCCTTCGCCTGACAGGCAAACCGTTACATGCTCCCGGGCCTGCCTGCAGAGAAGATACAACGGCACGGTGGACAGGTCGGTCATGGGCTCATCCAAATGCCAGAGTGTTTTTTCCACATAATCGGCGTTCAAGGCATCAAGCATCAATACCTGATGATCGGTCTCGCAGTGGCGGGCCACAATATCGGCATAGTCCAGTTCACTGTAGCTTTTGTCCTTATAGCCGATGGTAAAGGTCTTGAGCGGGCCGCTGATGTGCCGGCGCATGAGGGCAACCAGACAACTGGAATCCAGGCCGCCGGAGAGAAAAACGCCAAGTGGCACATCACTGATGAGATGACTTTTAACCGCCGTATCAAGGTGTTCACGCAACTGTTCAACTGCCTCATCAAACGATGGAACAGGGCCTGAGGGTTGAAAATCCAGATCCCAGTACTGCTGAACATCAATGGTCTTGTTTTCAAACACCAGCAGATGACCGGCCGGCAGCTTATTTATACCGGCAAACATGGTCTCGGGTGCCGGTACAAATTCGAAACCGAGATAGTCATACAGAGCCTGGTAATTGACCTTCCGTTCAACATTTGGATCCTGGAGGATGGACTTTATCTCCGAGGCAAAAAGAAGACGACCATTGCTAAAGGTGTAATAAAGCGGCTTAATACCGATACGGTCACGCACGAGCAACAATCGTTTGCGTGGCCGGTCATAAAGGGCAAAGGCAAACATGCCACGCAGCTTGCTTATACACTCCAGGCCGTATTCTTCATAGGCATGAAGGATCACTTCAGAGTCGGTTTTACTTTTAAACTGATGCCCTTTCTGCAGAAGGTCTGCCCGCAGTTCCTGAAAATTGTAAATTTCGCCGTTAAAGACCAGATAAATGGAGTCGTCCTCATTGGACATGGGCTGGGAACCGTTTTCACTCAGGTCAATAATGGAAAGACGGCGGAAGGCAAGCGACACCTCGTCACAACAGAAAATCCCCTCCTGATCAGGTCCCCGATGGGTGATCTGAGCGGCCATGGCCTTTGCCAGTGCCTCGTCATTCCAGTTAAATCCACAAATTCCACACATGGGCAACCTTCCGCAGATACAGTGATTCACAAAAAAGCCGACCTGAAACGGTCGGCATATTCTTAATTATAACGCAAAAAGAATCTTTTAAAATACCTTACTTTCACTATCCAGGCAAGCCTTGAAATGAGAAAATCATATTTGTACCGAGCCGTCCCGGACCATCTGCGGATATGCCAGGGCAAGGCGCCTGCCCAGGCCCTCCATACTGAACCGGGCACGGATACGGTCTCTTCCCAGCATGCCCCTGGCATCGGACTTCGTGTCCTCAACCGCGGTAATAATCGCGCGGGCAAAGGCCAGGGCGGAAATATCCCGGGCATAGTATCCAGGATCACCAAGAAACTTTTTATTATTTTCCGTATCAAAACAGACCACCGGCAATCCTGCGGCCATATAATGGAGGAGTTTACCACTTGCCTCGCCGCTGTCACTTTCCTTTGGCTCAAGAGCAATATCCCCGACCGCAAGCCAAAGGGGCAGATCGCCATAGGCAACCCGGCCCGGTAACAACACCTTATCTTCCAAACCATTTTTTCGTACAAAGGCGGCCACATCAGCTTTTGGATAGCCGACAAGGACAAAAAACACATCATCCCGTACCTTACATAGCCCTGTAATTGCCTGAAGAATAAACTGTATGCCCTTACCCGGCAGAAGAGAACCCGTATAAAGGACAACCTTTTTCCCGGCAGAAATACCCATCTTCCGCCGAAGGCCGAGATTTTTCCGCACCTTGAAAAATTCGTCCGGAACCACATCCTGAAGAAGCGCGGTTTTTGCCGGGGAAACATGAAATCTGTTGACCAGGGTATTTTGACTCTCAGTAGAAGAACAGAAAAAAAAGTCAACCATCCTGCATATCATTGTCTCAATAAAAACAACGATCCGCCGGACAAGACCACCGGACTTTACCGTTCCATAACTTGTCAGCTCGCCGCTCAGGCTTCCCTGCATGTCCATGATCAATGGCAGACTGCGCCAAAAGAGAATCTTTTTAACCGCCCAGCCAATCAGGGCGCCTTCATGAAGATGGCCGTGCAACAGGTCGGTTTTTTCCCGCAGGCAGGTTTTCAGGACAAGAAAAAAAAGAAGAATATCGGCCGGAAATTTGAAGGGTGAATAACCGGCATCCAGTTTACTGTATCCTGGAATTCGGGGAATACGGCGGATGTCGATGCCGGTAACATCCTTTCCAAGATGATAGGTACAAAGAATAACGGTTACCGAATGGCTGGCCAATGCCTCTATTTCATTACGAATCCGGATATGACATCCGCGATCGGCAAAAAAGGGGGTAGGTGCGATATGAAGTATTTTTAATGTATAAGATGCCATACATCATTCCTGCCAGGAGTCATAACGGCACTGCACCACTGCAATCTGTTGTTTTTTTTCAGCATCATCCCAGCCCAAAAGAGGTGCCATCAACTCCACACAACGGGTAACGGCTTTATCACCAGGATAGCCTATGGTACCAAGGCCTGTTCGTCGAAACATGATATCATCCAGAGAATACGCCATTTCATGTTTGACACCGTAATCAATCTCGATCTCCAGGGTTTCCCGCTCCGGACATATCCTGGTCAGCATATCTTGCTGTTTACCCATCTCAATCAACTCATCAATTTTTCTGCCGTAATTTCGCAGCAGATGGAGGATGCTTTCCTTTGGAAGAAGTGTTGAATATCTTTCCAGGCAGTCAGCTGTAAAACCTTCAATATCATCAATGCTCCCTTCAAGGAGCTGGGTTGTATCCCGCCTGCCGGCAGCGATGTTTCCTCCAAGCTTGTCGGCAACCAGGTCGACTGTCTGCCGGGCAACATTGCCGGCTGTGGTGAATTTTGCGCCCAGGGCCGTGACAATCCCCTGAATTCCATCTTTTTCTGCGTGATCGACAATCTGAAATTCGCCCGTCCCCTGATAGGTGTCCGGTTTGATTTCCCTGGCGATAATGGGATAAATACCGGTAAAAGCATAATAAACATCGTCCATGGTCAATTGGACCGACGGCAACGCCTCGTTGATGTCTGCAAGAAAATCCTCAACATCATCCCTCGTCACCTTGATCTCATCAAGATCTTCGGTCAACGGCACGTTGGTGGTCCCGATCAGGGATCGGTTACGCCAGGGAATGATAAAAAAATGGCGACCGCCACGGGTAATGAACCCCTCTGTTTTCTTTTGTGTCGTCAGGGCCATGGCATAGTTCGGCTCAAGTTGACGGGTCACCAGATGCACGCCCCTGGAAAACCCGGTGAGCCGATGATGCAGCCGCAGACCGGGCACGGTTTCATTGATGGCCTGGGTATAGGGTCCAGCCGAGTTGATCACCATGCGGGCGTGTATGGAAAACTCTTCTCCAGCAAGACAATCCCTGACCCGTACGCCGACCACCCGGTTTCCCTCAACGAGCAACCGGCCGGCCTGGACATAATTAGCAGCATGAGCATTGTTTGCAACAGCAGTCTTGACAAAAGACAGAGTCATTCGCTCGGAACTGTGCATATGTGATTCAAAAAGAACCTGGGCACCGGTCAACCCTTGTATGGCCGAGAGCATGGGAAGCCTGCGAATCACCTCATCTGCATTGAGAAATGTCCGTGGAGGTGGTTGCTTACCGGGATCATGAATCAACCTGGACAAACCGGTACAACAGAATCCGTAAACAATCATGGCCGCCTTCAGGGCTGTTTTTCCTTTAAGGAGGGAACTTTTGTCCGTAGGGATGACAAAAGGCAGCCAGCGAGTAAGATGCGGGGCCAGATGCTGAAATATCGCCTGCTCACGGGCGGATTCCCGCACCTTATGAAACTGCGCCTTAGGAAGATACCGGATGCCGCCATGTAATAACTTGGAGGAAGCTGAAGAGGTACAGGCGCCAAAATCATTCTTGTCGATCAGGGCAACGGATAAACCGCGCAGGGCCGCATCATGGGCGATACAGGCACCGGTTATCCCGCCGCCGATCACCAGGATATCATACTTCCCGGCTGCAAGCTGTTGTATATTTCTCTGCATTTTTCTTTAAATAAACCAAAATTCCGGCTACCGCCTCATTCCATTCTCGTGTCGAACTATTCAATATCGATCCGATCAACCAGAACATTTGCCTGCCTGGTGAAGTCAACATTAAAACTGACTTCATTGTCCCGTTTCATCACTATAGTAACAGATACAGGCCGATAATCCTTTCCGGATATTTCATCAAAATCAACCTTTTTTGCGGCAAGAACAGTAGTCCCGTCATCCGTGGTGACCCGCAGCTCGGCAACCGTCTTTTTTTTCGGATCAAGAAGTTGATCCGAATCCGATCGTAAATAATATGTTACCCGATATCTACCGGCCGGTAGTTTACGAAAAGGTCCATAAACCATCCGTCCCGGAGGATCGTTGACAACATCTGCCTTGACCGCCTTGCCGTCGGAGGCTTTTTTGTCACGCACCATAAACCCCGTGTCACCGAGTAGACTTTCCGCCTCATAACGGGGATCAAATCCCTGTTGGCCGCCACAGGTCAAGACAATCTTTTCCAGGTAAAGATCAGCATTGCCGGTAAACCAGGTTCGAAGCTCCACCCGTCGAAACTCAGGTATTGTAAAATTCAAAGTAAAATCCTGATAACCGGTTCCCTTAAAGTCTGTTCCTCTAATCTCTTGCTGCGACAGGATGACCTGGTGCTCATGGTTGACAAAAGTTGATACATCCAATCGGGCAATCGGCTCGGCTATGCCGGGTTTATTGGTACGCAGACGAAAATAGACCTGGTAACGACCTGCGGGTAATTCTTCATAGGGTCCGTAATTTAAGAAATGTACTTTATCCTGACCCACAGCTGCCTTGAGTACCCTCTGGCCGATCATGGCATCCAGCACCGGTTTACCGGTGATATGCGGCAGAGCCGTTGCATGATAAACATTGGGAATAAAAAACCTGCAGGTGACCTGCTCTGCCGATTCGCTTAAGGAGGGCGCATGGTCAACCAGCTGAAAGAGATACAATTTCTTGTTCTCGCGAACCAGGCCCGGCAGGTTCATCATATTCTTTACGGACACAAACCTAAGATACGGAGAATTCATCAAACGGCGCACCGTAATGTGCGGCGGGAACGGGCTGACTTTGCGCGGGAAGACATCCGGATTATCATGCACCGTAATAAAACGCACTCCCAATTTTTTCAGCTGAGCATATTGCCGGCCATCGAGAAGCCCCATGTTCAGGGTGGCCAGAGGTTTATAGACCGTGTCAATATATTTTTTGGTGACAATGGGGGTATAGCCGTTGACTCGTCGTACCCGATCCAGAGTAATATAATACTCATAGAGCGATGATTGATGGGAATCCCCGGGCCAGAGAGGAATTTCCAGCAACAATCCACCGTCAATATTTTTTTTAACATAATTATAAACAGTTTGGCCCCGGTCAAGATTGGTCAATGCCACCGGTTTACCGGCACCAAAATCATGCCAGACAAGACCGATCAGCAGACAATAAAAAATAAGACCAATTATTTTCTGCTGCCTGTCCACCAGGCCCTGCTGCAGGTCACGAATGGCAAAACCGGACAACACCGCCCCGGCCAGAAAAGTAATGGTCATGATTCGGTCAGGAACCCGTGGATAATTGAAAAAAGGAAAATAGTCAAAAAAGAAACTATAAAGTGACGAAGAGCCAAAGGACAAGCCGGCCCCGAGGATATAGGTCAGAAAAAAAACAGCGAGAAAAAATCCTGGTATCAGCAACTTCCTTGCCGAGGCTTCCCTCCCCCCGAAAACCATCCGGCGAACGAGACAAAACAGGCAATACAACACAAGAAACAGGGGAACCAGCCCGAGATAGACATCCGATCCCTGGGTGTAGAGATCATGGAGCCTGGGGCTGAAAAGTTTGACATCCTGGATTGTTCGCCCGCCATGGGCAACAGACCCTGCAAAAAAAATCTTTTTAGCCACCAGCACCCAGATAACGGAACAAACAAGCCCAACCATTATTGGTAGAATTCGTGACAATGCCCGCCCATCAAGCCATTGCTTAACAAGATGCAGTTGCAGGCTTGCGGTTCCGCCATATCTCCGCCATGCAAGCCGACTGGTACAGGGCACCAGTAACAGAACACAACCAAGGATTATCCAGCTCAACAACGGAATCTTCCAGGAAAGATTCAGAACACAGATCGGCAGGAGATTAAGCGGCAAAAAGCCAAGGGCGACAATACGGACACTGTTTTGAGAAGACAGGCGAAAGGCCGCTGCCAGCAGGAGCGAAAAAAACAGACCAACGGAAAGGAAAAGAAAGGGATATAGACAGAGAATAACCCAAAAATCAGTTGTTAACAGGGGATGATGGTATTTCAGGGCGGACAGTCCCTGGTAGACTATTGTCAGGCTGAAAGATGTCAGAACAACAGCGGCCACCGGCCACCATTGCCATCTTTGTTCCACCTCGGGAGCCACTGCTTCCTGAACCAGGACCTCCTGTTGGTCCTGGCCAGCTAAAAAGAACAGACGCAGAGGAATATATCCGGCAAGGAAAAGACAGAAATAATAGATGAGATGCACTTCAAGCAGGCTGAGCCAGAAGATAAGAAGACCGGCAATTCCTGCCGACCATACACTTTTTTTCAATACGGCCCGATCAAAAAAATAGAGCGCTGCCGGCAGCAGGTAATAGATAAAACCATTGAGATGCCCCCCCATCATGTTGATAATCCGAATGGGAACCAGGGTATAGACAAGAGCACCAAGCAGAGCCCCGGCCCGACTGCCGGTATACTGCTTGATTAAGAGATAAGTGAACAGACCCGTCAGTACGTAGGAAAGTAGAACCAGGAAATTATACGCGGCAATATCACCAAACGGAGTGAACAGAAGATATAGAAAGTACAACGGATACATATACAGCCCTGCAGGCGGGTGAGCTGCAACTATATTAAATTCATAGGGGTTATACATAAAACCAACCCCACTACCACCAAAGAGGTTATCCCGTAGCAACCAGAACCAGTAAAATAATTGCAGCTGATCTCCCGGTTTATTCAAAAACAATCGACCAGCTGTCATTCTACAGGGAATGGCTGAAAAAAAATGATCGGCCAGCGGCCAGGACGCGGCCACTCCCACGGCAAGCATGAGCAGGGTAACAGCGACTATTTCAATGTATGTTTTTTTCATCCAGGGATACACCAACAGGCTGGAATATTTTCAAGACGCAACGTTCATCTTCATCAGGAGATGATCAAGAACCGGAAAGACCTGATCGGAAAGGAAATCCCTGCGTCTCTCTTCCTGGCCGGCAAGCACTTGTCCGCGCAGGGATTGATTATGTACAAGAAGATGGGCCAGGGCTGCTGTCTCCTGCAGCCGATCTTTAGAATCAAAGAGGATACCACCCTGGCCGAGAGTTTCAGGGATGGCGGAACTTTTGTATGCCAATATCGGCACATCAAACCACATTGCCTCTATAAAGGGCACCCCAAATCCCTCATGCTCACTCATGGACCAGTAGAGGTGAGCGGTACGAAAATAGGCGTGCAGATGCGCATCATCAACCTTACCGGCAAAAAAGACATCACCGCTCAGACCATGGCTGTCGATTATCTTGACCAGCTTCTTATAATAGGGATCCTTATCGTCATAGCCCCCGACAAAAAACAGGCGGGCATCGGGTTCAAAACAACGATACAATGCAAATGCCTCGATCAGATCATGCTGACATTTGTTGGAAACAATACGGCCGACAAAAAGAATATTGGTCCGGCCATCCTGAAGTTCAAACATCCGATTAACCGGAGCCGGAATATTCCATTTTCCCGGATTCACACAGATGGGCATGACGGCGGGATCAGTAAATCCATGCTGCCGGAGCTCTTGCGCATTAAATTCGGAAACTCCGGCGCTTACCTGAAAGATTTCCGCCAGTCCGGGCAGCATATCCAGTCCCATCTGCAGCTGCCCGGCAAGAGCTGCATCATGGTCGGCGACAAAAGCCGGCGGGGTGATATTGTGATAAATCAGACAGCGCGGTCCCTGCAGAGAGGAGAGAAATGTTTCCAATCCCGAGCCTATGGAATGGTGATAAATAACAGCCGCATCCGCCGATAATTTTCCTTCTGCAAACAGCTTCGCCTCATGGGTCATGGAGGGATCAATTGCCTCGGTATAGATAACCGACTCGTATCCCAGGCTTTGCAGATAATCCCTTATCAGCATAGCCTGGTTTGAAATAGCGTCGCCAAAGGCAAAACCGGGCAGCAACTGGTGCACCGCCCTGCCCATTCCTTTTTGTACGACCCTCGGCCCATCGGCTGGCTTATTTAAACCAAGAACCTGTTCATAACGATCAATAACCTTGTCCCAGACCGCATATTCCCCGGCATAGGCCGATCCTCTACTGCCAAAAGCGCGCAAATCTTCCTCTGCGGCCGTATCAATATCGGCAAACAGCTGGACCCATTCATCCTGCTCCCCGGCCAGCCAGCCGCCACCGGCCGTCTGCACGGCCATGGCGGTTGCCAGACACCTGCGATGCGCGGCAACCGGTCGTTCATGAAACCAGGCCTCCATGATCACCCTGGAATAACTCTCGTTTTCACTGGGATGAAACAGGGCAATGCAGTTGGCAAGCAAGGTTTCTTTTTCCTCTTCCGACACCAGACCAAGGTCAATAACGTCTGAATGAATGCCGGAAAATGATGTATCGCCTGGACCTGCCAGGGCAAGCTTTAACGAGGATTCGGGATGATTCTTCTTAAACCGGGCAAAAGCCTCGGCAAGAAACAGCGTATTTTTATGAACATCCCGACGGCCAAGACAGAGAATAAAACGATCTTCACCGATTTTCAGCGGCCCGACCTGCCGGATATTGTCCTGCGAGATGCCGGCCGTTTCAACGCCGACCCCGACCACGACTTCTTTATCCTGGATGCCAGGTCCATAGAGCGTACGGGCTAACTGGGCCTCACCAGCAGAATTATACAAAATCCCCCTGGCCATGCGAAACAACTCTTCCACCCTTGGCAGGTAGGCATAGGCCTCATTGTGAAGGCAGGGTTGCAGGTAGGCCTTATCCGCAACCAGCGGCAGGCCGTTTAAAACAGGTCCGTACAGATACGGAAGGAAGATAAAGGCGTGATACTTGTCCTGATTTTTTTTAAGAAATCGCAGCAGCCTGCCGGAATTGATATTTTCGTAAACAAAGGTATCCGCAGTGCCGCAGGTGAAAGGACTGACACCGGGCAATAAGTTTTCCACCGGCAGGGAAAGAACAAAATTATTGGCAGCGGCAAAAGCGGCGCTGTCTCTCCGGTCAACGGGAAAACGACGAATAAGTATCCCCTCGTCCAGCTCTTCTCCCGACGACAGGTGGTTTTGGCTCCAATCCTCTAGAAAAGAACGACAACAGGTGGTCAGCACTTCAATCTTGTGGCCACGCGCGGCCAACCTGGTCGCTACCTGCCAGGCAAGTTGTTCGGCGCCCCCCTTCAGCTCCCGGCCAAACCAGGATATGACAACAGCAATGGGTTTATTCACGGTTGACGAACTCGTAAAAAGTAAAAATCATGTTATTAGATGGCTAAGTAAAAACACAGATATACAAGGAGTAGTGTTCTGTGGCGGGTCTTAACTATACATGCAGTATGTTGAGAATCGCCACAGAACACACGACGCTGTAGATCGAAGTTTTTACTTAGCCATCACGGTTTATAGCCGATAACGGCGTAATCACGGGCACAGGAGAGAAGATCATTTAAGCGCGCAGCCAGTTCCGGCGCCTCGGCTTCCGGCAACCTGGCACCAGCATCATGGGGGTGGAGATATTTCAGTTCAACGTTGGTAAAACCCCGATACTCCAGAAAAAACTGCTGTGTTTCCGGGTAAAGCGGTCGTTTGTGAGTAGGATCGGCATAGAAATTACAGGCACCAACCAGCAAATTCTGCGGATTGGGCGTTTCAAATATTGCCACTCCTCCGGGTGCCAGTACCCGACAGGCCTCGGCATAGAGTTCAAGCAGGGTCTCCATGGGCAGATGCTCGATAATGTGAAAACCGGTAACAGCACCCAGTGAGCCATCGGCCAGGGATTGCAAATGGGTAAAGGCATCCTTGATTACAACCTCAAGGCCGCGTTCTCGACATTGATCGGCCAGAGTTTCATTGATATCCACACCTCCGGCAATAAGAGTGTTCTCCCTGAGCAGCTCCAACCACTCACCCCGCCCACTGCCGATATCAAGCACCGGTCGTTCGGCAGTACCTGCCCCGGCATTTTCAAGTAGCGGCAGATAAACGGCAAGACGTTCTTTTATCTCCTCTCGGGTGCCGCGAAACTTGTCTTCAAAGGTGACATAGAGAGAATCCAGCAGATGACCTTTTTCAACAACAAGATCTTGCAACTGCTCTTGGGTAAAGGTCTCAGGCAGACAACGCCGCGCCTCGTCCAGAAACAGGGCCACCCGCCGCTCCTGCATCATCAAGGTGGATTTTAAATAGCCGATCAGATGATCTTTTTCCTGATCCCGCTGCTGCAATTCATTTATCCGGTGGGTCAACTTGTCCCGCTCAGCAGCAGCATGGTCAAAGCGCCTGTCGATCCTGCGCTCAAGTTCATCACTACGCCGGTTCATGTCCCGGATACCATTTAAGGTGATACGTAAGGCATGCAGGATGGCATTGTTGAAATCTCGCTGGGGAACCGTGATCACCCGACCGAAATAAAGAACCAGTTTTCCCACCCCACGAACAAACCAGCGAATAGATTTACGGTAATTCAGATAGGTGGAGACCCGGGACCCGGCATCGGCATTTTGCTGGGCAATATCAAGGGATGCCGATAATTGGGACCAGGCATAGGGGTTATTTGTTTCCCCGGCAGGCTTCCCGTTCTCCCGAGCTGTTCCCTCCTCCGGCCGCTCGGACTTCAAACGGGAAATTTCATCCTGCACCTGAGCAAGCAACTGGTCAACATCGATACGCGGATTCTCTGTTTCAATCATGATGTTTCTACTTTTTGAAGTTGAACCGCAACCGGCAGAGAGGCGACCCCGACAAAGGAAGCCCCGCTACCGGGAATAATCTGAAAGACAAGACAACGATCCCACCAGTCACAATTCTCTATCAGGTGGGAATCTCCGGGATGAACGGCCACGCTGAGCGAATAATTTCCCTGACCAAGATTCAGGGAAAGAGAAAAAACCGCCTCCAGACAATCTCCTTTCTCACAGGACATTCCGCCTGCTCCCAGATGATAGGAGTTAATCCCGAATACATCGTTTCCCATCCGGTCCCGAATGAGAATACCAATGGTGGGATCCTCCATGGGATGATTCAGCGTTACCCGGCAATGGATAGCGGCCTCATCTCCGACACTGAAGGCCCTGGCCGTCCGACCGGTATCATCAACCATTTCCACGCTGTCTATATGCACCTGACCGGTACCGGAACGAGTAGAGATACCGGCTTCTCCTTCAACCTGACGAATTTCCTCATCAGAGGATCTCTGGGCAATCCGGGCATTATAATAATCAAGCACTGATTCCGTCGAACCATCTTGACATATTTCCCCTTCATCAATCAAGATTGCCCGTTCACAAAGGGATTTTACTGCCCCCGGATCATGGGAGACAAAGAGCAGGGTTGTTCCCTGGCTGCGAAATGACCTGATTCGTTCAATGCATTTATGTTGAAAATAGGCATCTCCCACGGAAAGCGCTTCATCTACGATTAAAATTTCCGGCCGAATGGCTGTGGCGGCTGAAAACGCGAGCCGAACCTGCATGCCGGTGGAATATACACGCATGGGCTGGTCAAAATAATCGCCCAGTTCGGAAAACTCGGCTATTTTCGGCAACAGTTCACGGGTTTCCTCGGTCGACAGCCCCATCATCTGGCAGGTCATCTTGGCATTAACCCGTCCGGAAAAATCCATGTGTGATCCCATCCCTAGCTCCAGCAGGGCGGACAGACTGCCATGGGTCTCCACGCTACCGGTACTGGGCAGAGTTGTTCGAGTTAACAGTTTAAGCAGGGTTGACTTGCCGGCACCATTTCGACCGATAATACCCACAGCCTCCCCTGTTTGTACCTGAAAAGTAATATTGCGCAATACCCAGTGTTCCTGGTGCCTGATCTTGCGCCCGCTACTGAGCCATTCCACCAATCTCGCCCAGCGGTTAGGGTAACGTTTGTATTTTTTTCCTACCCCTTCGGCGGCAATTTTACCACTCATAACTCATCCACCATTTCCCCTGACAAGCGGGAAAAAACCATAAAACCACCAACAAGCGCAAGAATTGCTCCGATAACATGGGGAATAAAATGCGACCACATCGGCCACTGATGGTAAATAATAATATTTTGATATGCCTCAACAAGGGGAACCAACGGATTGAGATAAAGAATAATTTTGGCCTTATGAGGCAGAATCGTCATCGGGTAGACAATAGGGGTAAACCAGAACCAAAACTGAAGGATGACATTTAAAAACTGGCCGACATCTCGAAAAAAAACATTCACCGAACCAAGCAGTATCCCCAAGCCGATGACAAAAAGCTGCTGAATAATGAGCAGAGGAATAAAGGCCAGGACAACCCAACCGGGAAACCGGCCGGTCAAGGCGAGAAAACCAAGAAAAACGGAAAAAATAATGACAAAATTTATGGTACTGGAGAGCAGGGCTATAACCGGCAGGGTAATTCTGGGAAAATTAACTTTTTTTATTAAAGAGGCCTGGTCAAGAAATATATTGGGAAACCGACCCAGAAGCTCGATATAGTATGTCCAGGGTAAAAGTCCTGCACAGATATACATCCCATAGGCCATGGAGTCGTCAATTCCGGGCAGCTTGGCTCGCATAATCCGGGAAAAGATAACCGTATAAATAAAAATCATGGCCAATGGATTAAGCACCGCCCAGAGGCTTCCAAGCAGGGAACCAAGATAGCGGCTGTTAAATTCACGGGCCACCATGGAAACAACAAAGCCGCGATATTGCCAAAGTGCGCGTAATCTCTCCACGATACGAATTCTGCCTGCCTATTTTGCGTTGAGTTGCCGTCTTTCTTCGGCGACCATCATACCGACCACATCCGGCATGTTAAAACGTGCCTTCCAGCCCAGCAACTGCTTTGCCTTGGCAGGATTGGCGAGTGAAAGCATAATATCTGTGGGCCGCAACAGGTCGGGATTAAGCTCCACATGTTCCTGCCAATCCAGATCGACACAGGCAAACACCTCCTGGACAAGATCCTGCAGGGCATAGGTGGTGCCGGTGGCGACAATGAAATCCTCGGGTTTATCCTGTTGCAGCATCAGCCACATGGCCTCGACATATTCAGGCGCCCAGCCCCAGTCCCGCTGAACCGAGGTGTTACCCAGTCGCAATTTCTCACCACTGCCGGCTGCTATCCTACAGGCAGTGGCGACTATCTTTTGGGTGACAAAGCGTTCCGGACGCAGGGGAGATTCATGGTTAAACAGAATACCGGAACAGGCAAAAAGCCCATAGGCCTCACGGTAATTAGCAACCTCCCAGAATGCCGCCGCCTTGGCCACGGCATAGGGGCTGCGGGGACGAAACGGCGTTTCTTCCGTAGCCGGTACACCCTCGGTATTACCAAAACATTCACTGGAAGAGGCATTGTACAGACGAGCGCCGTTATCCATAAAACGAATTGACTCGAGAAGATTCAATGTGCCGATACCAATGGATTCAAAGGTTTCCATGGGCTGATCAAAGGAGAGGCCTACCGAACTCTGACCGGCCAGATTATAAATCTCATCGGGTCTGGCATGTTTCAATGCCTGCAGAACACTGCGAAAATCGCCAAGAGAGGCAGAGAGCACTTCTACCTGATCATAAACACCAAGTCTGCGGAGATTGGCAAAGGAAGACATCTGGGCATCGCGAGAGGTTCCCACCACCGTATACCCTTTCTTGAGGAGCAATTGAGCAAGGTAGGAACCGTCCTGACCGGAAATACCAAATATCAACGCTGTCTTTGTCTTGTTCTTCAAAAAAACTCTCCGAAGAATACAGGGAATCTTGAAAAATTAGAATTTTCGTTCAAGGTCAAGGCATGCGAAAAATTTTACCACAGGCCGGATATTCCGAGGATAAAATTTTGAGCATAACGAGGTAAACGAGCATGCGAGACTCCTGGAGGTTGGGCGTAAATACAATTTTTCAAGGCTCCCTACAAAAAATGAGCTATTATTCAAAATGATCCTGGATTAAAAATCCTTCTCGTCGGCAAAGCTGTTCTCTTTTGGCCTCTTCCATATCATAACGAACCATTTCCGCAACCAGTTCCTTAAAACTTGTTCGTGGAACCCACCCCAGTTTTTCCTTGGCCCGGGAGGGATCGCCAAGTAAAGATTCGACTTCAGTGGGCCTGAAATACCTGGGGTCCACCCGGACAATGGTCTTGCCGATCAACTCCGATTGTTCAGCAGCAGCAATGGTTCCCGTCTCTTCAAGCCCATCCCCCTGCCAAGCTATCTCCATTTTCAGTTCCTCTGCCGCAGCGTTAACAAAATCCCGCACCGAATGCTGCTCACCGGAGGCAATGACGAAATCTTCGGGTTTTTCCTGCTGCAGCATCAACCACTGCATCTCCACATAATCTCTGGCATGCCCCCAGTCACGTTTGGCATTGAGGTTGCCGAGATAGGTACATTCCTTGTCCCCAAGAACGATCCTGGCCAGGGCCCGGGTAATCTTGCGGGTGACAAAGGTCTCGCCCCGTACCGGTGATTCGTGATTAAAAAGAATACCATTACAGGCATACATATCATAGGCTTCCCGGTAATTCACCGTGATCCAGTAGGCATAGAGTTTTGCCACCGCATAGGGAGAACGCGGATAAAAAGGTGTTGTTTCCCGTTGTGGAACTTCCTGCACTTTTCCGAAAAGCTCGGAGGTTGAGGCCTGGTAAAATCTGGTTTTCCGGGTCAGGCCCATGGTCCTGATGGCTTCTAAAATTCGAAGAGTACCCAAGGCATCGGAATTGGCCGTGTATTCAGGCTCTTCAAAAGAGACCTGCACATGGGACTGGGCCGCCAGGTTATAAATCTCATCCGGCTGCACCTTTTCAATGATATGGATAAGACTTGAAGAGTCTGTCAGGTCACCATGATGGAGGATGAAACGCAACTGCTTCTCATGCGGATCCTGATACAGATGATCAATACGGTCGGTGTTAAAAAGAGAGGTTCTCCTTTTGATACCGTGAACCTCATACCCTTTTTTGAGTAAAAATTCCGAAAGATAGGCACCGTCCTGGCCTGTTACCCCGGTAATTAAGGCTTTTTTTGTCATAGAGTTATCCTTGGTTCAGAAAATTTCCCTCTTCTGATTTATCAAAAAACAATGCAAAAGTAACAGAATATAAAGGATCCTGATTAGTATCAATGTTCAACACGGTATGTAAAATTATACCAATACTTCTCTTTATTCTCACAGGACTGAAAAGGCTGTTTCGCCAAGTCCGCAATAGTGCATCATTCCCGAGGTACTCTTCGTGGGATCCATACTCTATGCTCAACCACAGGATGTATGCTGGACTTCCGACCGGCAGACCACGGAAATGACGAAAAAAGCTGAACTTTAGTGGTAATCATATAAAAGATAAACCCAAGAACGTC